>JANVCF010207935.1:0-16030 GCA_025388745.1 Hydrozoanthus gracilis
ACTAAATGCCTTATATTGTATGAGTTATGTAAGGAGAAGTTAGATGTTGATAAACTGGCTGGGACTGAAAGGGTTAAGTTTGCTGAGAGCAAACATTGTCATTGAGAACTATATATCTGCTTAGAGCGCTTTTCATGTTACTAAAACTAGTTTTAGTCAGGGTTTGTACGGGCCCTGGAAATCCTGGAAAACCTTGGAAAACTTTTGAAGCCCTGGAAATTCCTGGAAATTCCTGGAAACCCTGGAAATTCCTGGAAACCCTGGAAAAGCCCTGGAAACTTTTCGTTAAGCCCTGGAAACTTTTCATTAAGCCCTGGAAAATTTCATAGAATCTTGAAAAAACTAGATTTCCCAAAAGATGCTTTTTTGTTTCAAGTAACAACTAAGACTTAAAACTTCGTTTTTGCATGTCGTTGTTATACTAAGTCCAATAAGTACAAATTTTCATGACATTAATTACTGAAACACTGGAGTTTAAATTAAACTGGCTATTTTGAACGTTGGTATTTTCATTCTGGGTTTAAAAAGTCCTGGAGAAGCCCTGGAAAAATTAGAATTATAGCCTTGGAAAACCCTGGATTTTTTAAGTTCTGAAGGTGTACGAACCCTGTTTAGTTCCATTTTTTATCAGTCCTTTGGTTTTTTGGTATTAATGTATAGCATTCCTTTCCAGGTTGTTGATTTAGCCTTGCTCGTGAAGAAGGACATAGAGGGCGGGGATTTCCTCACCACTGCAATGCCACCAGTTTCTGCTTTGTCACAGAGCCAGGCACCTGTCATTTCACCATTAGCACCTCCTGCGACTGCACCAACACCTTCCACTCCGAACCACACCCCACCTGGGACACCTACTACACCCACCCCCACTGCAGTCCCTGTTCCCACCCCTACCGTGTCAGGCTCCTGTGTTCCCTTAATACCAGCACAGTCACCCACTGGCTCAACAGGGTCTTCTTCCTCGACTGGCCCCACAACTTCAACTGTCACCACCAAGCAGTCGAAGGGCAAGAAGAGAAAAATTAAGGTTACTGAAACAGTATGCAATTTATGTTTTGAACTTTATACTGTTTTGAACCTCCAATTCTTTTTCTCAAACTTCAAGGCTAATGAATATTTATGGTTCAGTAACAGCAATTTCATTTTTATAACTGTTCTTGCTTGTCTTGGATATGTACTGGTTTAGTTTGTATTGGTTTTGAAACAGCAAAACTGTCTTTCTTGCTGCTCTTCCAAAGTAAAGCTTTGAATCCCTTAATAGTTGCTCAAAATCTGTCTGACAACAACAATTAATTTTTTGTAAATTTCCTCATCAACTGTTGTGCTATGCAGAGAAAGTGATCCTTGTATTCTTTAACTGTTCTCCTGGTAAAAGTAATTACCTTTCTTCTGCAGAGTTCATCCACAGGCTTGGTGGAGAGTAGCTCAGAATGCATTCAGCCATGTCACATCAGAGAGGCCTTGAGAAGATATTCTCAGTTTGTTGGCCCTGTGGCCCCGTTCTCTGTAAGTTGAACAATTCCCTATAATCTTCACACACACTTAATAGTTGATATCAGGAAAAGAAGTATAAATCTTTATTATAATTATTATTAGATGATTGCCATTTGCAATAAAAATTGGCTCGATTGGTCAAGGGCGTGAGAATTAAGTTACTTTATAAGAGAGTACATTGACACATTTTTGACCCAACTAATTTCAACTTGTCAGTTGATATATTTTTCATCCTTTACATTCTAGCAATTACTACTCAAGTTGTTAAAATAAACTCCATTTAAAGAGAAAAAATTTCATTAAGACTTTAATATAAGTTTTGTTTTGTATGTTTTTTTCTGCTCAAAAACTGTAGACACTTGATTTCTAATTGCACAATGTTTTGTTTCCTTTTCAGCATGATAAAAGACCAGTGGCTGGGCAGAGGTTGTTGTGCTGCTAGTTGCCTTCTGTTCATGTGCTACAATTACTGCCCAGGACGGATCCAGGATTTGACGAAGGGGGGTTTGGAACCACCTGAATTACTGTACTTGTCTCTTATTGAGTGATTTACTACCACCAGGGGCATGTTTGCAAAACACAAGGACTGGCACTACTATCTAGTTACCTGCACAAAACAGTTGTAATGAGAAAAGGGATAACAATTACCCATCAAAAGACTGACAATCATTATCAGATTATTAGAAGATATTTATTATTTATTTATGTACAAAAGAGCTTGCATTTGCTGTAAGTTTTTTTTCAGTGTCCAACAGATCATATTGGCAGCATACAGAGGTTGCTAAATCTTCGAGTCATAACAACTATCATAAAAATCGTTACAATGAAATATGAAGTGATCTGAGTCTTTTGCAAAAGATTCACTTTGTAGCTAAAACAAAACTATTTTTGCAGGGTTATAGACAAAATTTGTTCACTCAGGCTCACACCCGCACAAAAAAGAGAAGTAGTTTCTTTTCAGACAGGTGTCACTTACACTATAAATAATTGATATCTCAAATTGACCTACTATGGCTTTCATGTTCACTAACTAGGCCAATTTATGAAATGTCCTGGAAACAGTAATTAATCACTGTAATAGTAAATTCTATCACTTGTTCACATTTTAATCCTTGTTCCTATTATGAAATTTAGCAGAACTCATTCAACTACTACTGCGCATGCTGTGGCAGAAAATTGTTCAATCCAGTCTTGAATTTGAACTTTTATAATAAAACAATGATCAATACTTTTACACTCTGCTTGCACTTGGTTTTTGAACATAATTTTATCGTTTTCTTGATGATCAAATAATAATTACAGCAAAGCTTCCTTTAACAGTCTTTTCTGTTCAGGACTGAGTTGATCTGGAAAAATGATGTCAAACTCAATTATAAGATTCCCTTTCATTTGTGGATTCTTGGACAGGGGCATTCCTTCGTCTGGCACAGTCTTTCTATAACCTGGCCTATTGACACAAAACAGAATATTGGTTGAAAAATATACTTTCAAACTATTAACATAAGCATAAGTTGGGAGATCAATTTAAATAATTATTAGGGGAAATTTTGGCAACACACAAGTTGGTGCAATTTCTGCGCAGTATAATGACGAACAGGAAAAACTCATACTACTACCCATACATGTCAAATAGAAGCTCTCTATTATACTGTTAGCATGTGACTTACTTGATGATGTCATTGATTGGAATACTGATGAGCCTGCCGTCAAGGGTGGGTACGTCAACCACACACCCTGTTAACCCCTAAGCAGAGGGAGAACGTGTCTGTATCAGTTATCAAATAATAATTTGATGAAAGAGTTTCACACCTGGGGTTATTTAAATTGGTCTTCAATTTCTTTTCCTAATGAGCAATATATAGGCCATTCCATATTTCCCTTTATTGCACACAAACAAGAATCTTCAAGTTGAGGCCAGGTGCTCACTTTTGTGTATGCACAGTGAAGCATAATTCCTAAATGGGCATTTAGGTGTTGTGATCTGATACTAAAAACTAAAAACTATTTATAACTAGTTGCAACATTATAACAAAAAATTTGGAAAACTAAAGAGTACTTTTAGAAATATGATTAAAACTTGGTTAGCATTGAAACTGTAGTTAGAAAAAATAAAATTTGACCAATAATTAACACACATACAGGTTCTTATTTATACAAACCTTTCCTAACGGAACTGTTGCAGTGTATATCAAATTATCACCATCTCTCTTGAAAATGGGGTGTGGCTTATCTTTGACGATAAACACTATGTCAGCTGCAACACAAATGTAAAAACACTTGTATTTAGTAAAAATACCTACCAATAATATGTATTAATACGTTAAAGCCAGGGATAAATTTGGCAGTTTTTTGTGCTCACCGCAGCAAATTTGATCACCTGTGAACCATGGCAAATTTGATCGCTTGTATTTGACACGATAGGTATGGGCAATTTTATGATCGCAATAGGTGAGACACTAGTGCACTGGTGCCAGCTGTTTAAGGGTCATTTAGGGTTTCGCTGGCCTACATCATGGCTCTTGAGGGATTTGGGGTGGGGCTCTTGAGGGACTGGGGGGTATAAGTCTCAGTTAATTTTAGGGTATGGATATGGTATTTAGTAATTAATACTGATAAATTATATTATATCACAGAAGACGAAGTATTGATGGATGACTTTTAATCTAAAATTTGTGTTGCATAAAACTTAACTAACCCTAGCTATTTCTTAGGTACATAAACATTAACTCGAGCATACAAAGTATAAAGTTAAGGAATCTTACTTTGGCTAAAGTGATAATACCGAGTTTGCCATGCTGCACATGACTGTATAATGACATACTGTATAAAACAATCTTAACAACTGAGTACAAAGTCTGCCCTGGAATGTAGTTAAACAAGGTCTTTCATTGTACAGGCCAAAAGCAAAGTCTTTCTGGTAAATATTTGTCAAATGTCTTTCATTGTACAGACTATAAGTGCAGCAAGGTCAGTGTGAAAGAACAATCATGCCAAATACTTTCTTCCTGGATAGACCGAGCAAACGAAATTATTAAGATATTTATTACATGCATGGTTTCAGTTTTGGGTCAGTAAAGAGAATACAAGTTTTTGGTTAACTCTTCATGCTTACTTTAGCAATAAATCAGTCCAATAATTCCTTGGACCTTTATTCAAGTTTTAGACGGATTTTCTGCCAATCAGTGCTCAGGGTTTAGTTATTGAATTGCCACGTTATAAGAAATGTTATTGATTACGTGCCTGGTATGTTGTTTGGCCCTTGGTCTCCCTCTTTAGGAAATGTTATCTTTGTTCCGGCTCGCCACCCTTGCTTCACATTGATTGTCAGAATCTTGTCTCGAATATTTGAAGTGTGACCATCTTCATTCATAACTCTTCTTGATATTTTCATTTTCTTTGTGCATCCTTTGTAAACTTCCTCTAATGTTAAATAGAGTTCCCTTTCAATTGGTGGATCTTGCTTGCGTCGGCCACGACCATGTATACCACCAAATCCAATATCAGGATCGTAGGAATCAAATAGTTCTATGTACAAATGATAAAGAGATTGACAGAGAGTCAAAAGAAAATGGTAAAATTGCATATAGGCAGTTCTAACAGTGAAAAAAAGGATGGGTGACTCTTAAAAAATAGAATACATGAGGCCATAAGAAAGGAGACAGTGCCCTAGCTGGTACTTAAGAAAAAACAAGGGACTCTGCGAAGCCAATAGCTTTCTAACAGCAAGGAAAAGATTTGCTGAAATCACTTTTTGAGGACATTAGATGTCATTCAGACAGTGCAAAATAGTTTTATTATTTGATTGATTCTTTGAATCATGTTTGTGTGCAAAAAAAACAGTAGATATTGCTTATTCATCACAAATACACAGTCATTTGTAGTTAACCTGTGCAAAATATTTGAAAGATCTCTGGTGAATTATTAATAATATGTATACCTGCAAATGGATTGTCTCCCCCGAAGAACTCCCTAAACACTCTGTTGGCATCTCCATGGAAAGTGTATCCTGGTGTCCAACCATCTAAATACAAAACAAAATTAGTTTCGTTCTAATTATATTTAAACCAAGCTAACCCTTTATTGAGCCAAGTGGCCCATCAAAAAGTATTTGACTAAAGGAGAAAAACTAAAAGCCATTCCACATTGTTGGTTATGACTTGCTTCCTTGGATGCATATTGGCAAATAAGCTAGCCAGTTCTTGCAGAACAAACTGATGATGATGGTGATGATGATGATAGTGATGATGATGATGATAGTGACAATGATGACAGTGATGATGATGATGATGATAGTGATGATGATGGTAACGATGATAATGACGATGATAGTAATGATGATGATAATGATGATGATGGTGGTGATGATGATGGTGGTGATGATGATAATGGTGGTTATGATGATGGTGATGATGATGGTGATGGTGATGATGATGGTGATGATAATGATGATAGTGATGATGATGATGGTGATGATGATGATGGTGATGATAATGATGATGATGATAATGATGATAATGATAATGATGATGATGATAATGGTGGTTATGATGATGGTGATGAAGACAGCCAAGCAGTAAGCAGGTGTATGTGCACATACCATAAAAAATGTCAATTTGGCTAGTGGATACCCCAAACAGTCAACAGATTGCTTCTACCCATGAGGTTCAACCTGTGTCACTGCTAGCATCAAGGAAATGTAGTTTGTAAAGCTCTCAAGACATTCTGTGATATTAAATGGTAAGTTGTTCAGTTCATTCTTCCCACTGTAACTTCAGCAAATTTATTGGGTTCTTGCTAACTCTGCCCTTTGCATGCAGTGACAGTGTCAAGGTCATGATGATGAACTGAATAACTTGCCATTTAAACTGACTTGAGAGCAAGGACGCCGAGAGGGAAATAATAATTGTAAGAACCATGGTAAACATTTGATTGATAACATAATCTGAATTGTACAAAACCCTTGATCGAAAGTATTTACCTTACCTGAGGGAACAGCTACCATATTGAAGCATAGTTTTTACAGCCACTTATTAAAAAAGGCGATAACTTAAATATGTGAATGAGAAACTGGATCTGCTCAAAGAGCCGTTTTTAGAATTTGGCTTGCAATGGTAATAATTTGAAAATTCTGTATATATACCTTACTGGCTATGTATACTTTTTAAAATAATCATTATGTGAGTTCAGCTTTTTCTTGATAAGAAAAGTATTTCCCAAGCAAAGTTTTCACACATATTGTTATTTTGTGCCTTTGATTGAGTCAGACTTTGTGAAATGCATGTAGAGTGAGCTAAAGGGCAGGGTAGGCTTCAGCACCACCAATAATTTTGCCGAAGAAAACTAACAGAAAATGGAAATGAAAAATTTGATAAAACTTGTTTGGACTGATAGTAATAAACTCAACTCCTGCAATCTCAAAAGTTCAAAAATTCAATATTTTCTAAGAGAATATGCCCCCTGTCCCCCTAATAAACTCCTGCATTTAGTGTTCTTTGTGTTGTGCTATGCTGTGCTATGTCAAAAGCATACTGCCAATTAATGACTAGTAATCAAAAGGCCATCTGCATAATCAAATCCCCTTAAAGACTCACAATTTTTTTCTTAGTTAACAATGATTATCAAAATTACTTCAGTCTGTTTTATATCTTCTATAATTATTTGTTACATTTATATTTTTTGGCAAAACTTATGTTTTTCCCAAGTCACTTAAATACCAAGCTAGTACGATGGTACAAACCTTTGTCTGGTACTCCTCCTTTCAGGCCCTCTTCACCAAACTGGTCATAAATTGCTCTTGTCTTGGCTAAAGTAAAACCACAAACTGAATAAATTAGGGTACTGCAACATATTGGTGAAGAAAAAGGGCCATGGTGTGGAATAACAAAATATGTGTTTGGAGGGTGAACTTGTTCATCACAGGCGTTCGATTAAAGGGTCTGTAATCCGATTGTGTCCGATAGACAAAATTTTTAAGGGTTGAAAGAGCGAATCAGGTCAGGAAACTGATTTTCATAATTATGCAAACAACAACTGTTTAAAAAAAGTACTAACTATTAAAACCATATCATAATAGATGTCTAGAAGTAAAATGTGCAGGCTCACTCAAGATCACTTGCAGCAGCAACATTCTTACCCAAGATACAATCACGCTACAGTAGTACTTGTCATATGACCAAGTGCACGAATGCTTTTATAACATTTCACTGTGTAATTTTCGTAACAACTGCATAGTATACATGGAGAACTTAAAGTTTTGTGCAGCTAAGAGAGGTTTCAGTCGTGATCAATAATATCATCGGCTGTAGGAATTTCGCAAAGTCAATAGTTGAAAATTAATTTCCAAATTTATAGTTCTCTCTGATGGTGGCAACTTTGAATTTTTCAGACGTTTCCATTATAATTTCTACACAATTTCTTCTTTGTTCAGCTACTTACGATCACTCAATATGTCGTAAGCTTCCGCTGCATGCTTGAACTTTACTTCTGCCCCAGGTTCTTGGTTCTTGTCAGGGTGATATTTCAATGACAATTTGCGATACCTGAAGTTTTGAAAGTAAAACGAATTTTAGGTAATCGATACATTCAGCAGTGTATTGAAAAAATCAAGACTTACGCCTTTTTAATATCTGCATCTTGTGCACTTCTGCTGAGGCCTAAAACACCGTAGTAATCTTGTCCCATTTTGAACAGTTTCCTCTCGAAAATGGCGTTGAAAACGTATGTTCTGCTATGTTGCCGTGGTTACACGAGTGGCAAACTTTCGACCGAGGTAGACTGGAACTGTTTTGGACAGCAAAACACATGCTTACACGAAGTTTTGAATTGCACTCGTCCCATGAGGAACCACTGGTCAGTGTTGTTTTAGAAACGAGGGCGCATAGAAAAACACATGTTTATAGTGTGTGTTAAAAGCCCAAATAATGGTAAAAATTATTTTCAGTTCTGTTATGTTCTCCGTAACGCTTTTAGATGTTAGTTTGACAGGGCTATTAATGCAATAGAAATGGAAAAATCCACCGTCACTTTTAAGTTTGAGTTTTCTGACGCGTTACAAAAGTTGGCGCAATCTAGTTCACGGTTGAGGCACAAGTTGTCCCACGTGTTGCAAAAGAAGGTAAGTAGATATGTTGAGTTCTCTTCTTCTGCCTCGATTGAGTAACTTCATGGATAAATACTGACAGTATGGTTTACGTTTGTCGTTTTAAATCTTACAGAGCTGGTCTCACGATGATAATCAAGTATTGCTTAACACCTTGGCAGAATTTCTGTGTGAAGAAGAGTTAGCATTTGTTACAGCAAGATGTTTCCAGCCAGTGATTCTTGAGTTGCTCGAGAGGGCTGAAGAGAAACTGAGCTCGATAGGAAATTTGGCCCAGCAAAGCCAGATGTTCAGCTACAACCTTAGTCTTTTTGTCCATAAATGGCCACATGTCATTGATTTTGTTAGTGGATTTTTTGAAAAACAGCCTTCGTTCTTTGACAACATCCTGACAAACTCAAGTGAAGCTATTGCATCCAAGCTGTTGGCTGCAAAAACAGCCTACAATTTGCTGAGATTCAAATCCGAGAGCTTCATTCAAGTTTGTAGGTGGGGATCTTTTTTCCCTGCAATGCTCCACAGCAATGTAGAGATTCGATGGTATGCCTCTCAAGTTGTTGCTATGGTAACACAATTGGATGAAAAGAGGACATTTTTGCTGATTGACAAATTGTTCACTCCAGAAGAAAAGCACAGTTGTCTGATTAATGGTGCGAGAACAGATGGTACCTTGGAGGTTAGGTCAAATGAAATCAATATCATTGAACCACAGGAGAACACTGTCAATAATAACTCATTAGAGGAATGGAAACACAAAGCTTGTTTTACTGAACTGGATTTAAAAGGGAGTTTTGCAACTGCGTGTGGGGTTGTATTACCAAAAGGACCAAATTCTGTCCAGAACCCATTTCTTGTCATGGTCGATTCAACATGGCGCAATTTACATTCTCTTGTCCTCGCTGTAGCAACAGGTTCTGGAGTTTTACTTGAAGGACCAGTTGGATGTGGCAAGACTTCACTAGTTGAATGTCTAGCCACCATGACTGGGCGGACTGCTCCACCAAGTCTGCTAAAGGTTCAACTGGGTGATCAGACAGACAGTAAGGTAATATACTTTTAAAATCAGTTCTTGTATACAATAAAATGAACTGGTGACAATTTCAATTGTTAAAGTGCTCAATTGCCTTGGCTGGAGCACTACACAATAATGGATTAGGAAAGTCAAAACTTCATATCTTATGGACTACCTCTAGTTTCATGCACTGCACACTGACCCACAGATCAAAATTGAATCTGCACTTTCTTGGTTTTCTATCCCATCTAGCTTGAACCGATCTGTTTCAATTACAAACAGCCAACTTCTCTCCCTGCTTCAGGCATGTAATCTGCAAGAAGAACAAAACATCATGTTCTTTTCTTTATCAAACTGTGGCTAGTTTCTTCACTGTCATCTACAAGCCATGACATCTTCCAACCTGTCTCTCCTTTTCTTCTCATAAACCCTACTCTGCTGCAATGGCTCTGCATCCATCTTTTTCTTTTTCTGGGGTGGACCCAAAAAACCATCAAAAATTGCCATAAATTTGATGGACTCATCTTGATATCGATTACTGAACTTTTCAAGCAGAATGGTGGGAAATAGACTGGTACTTACACTGCTTTCCTGCCAATACAGCCAGGGCAGCATATGCAGATATATCACTGCTGAAATGACAAGACAAGACTGCAAATGATTTTGTTGTTTTTATTATTATTAATAAAAGTGAATTTGATTGGTTAAACTTATAAAGAAAACAAAGACTTTTCTCATCAAGAAGAAAAGCTTTAAAGGCTGACCTAAAATGTCTAATTGTAGTGCTTTAAATATTTTTTGTTTTTCTTATGTTGTACCGGTTAATTGGGCTGGTATTTCATGAAATCTATTGGCCCGATGTTGAATTTGCTGGCCATTGGCTGTCAGGCTGGTGTTAGTTTCCACCCCTGAAATTAACTAGTTATCTAAAATTAAATAGGTGTATTATACAAGAACTGTAACTTTTGAAAGTGGTAGCCATTGAAGACATGAACAACAGTTTGAAAGTATGGGCCCCCTAGAATGGCCGATTCAGTTGAGATAGGTTGCACAGGGGCAATACCTTTTCTATTCCAATATTACGACAGGTAATTGTCAACACGGTTTACATGTCAGTTTATTCATTAAGTCCTTACTAGGAACCTATGTCTGCACAGACATACCAGGAGAGTTTGTGTGGCAGCCTGGAACACTACTACAGGCTGTGGCTGAAGGGCATTGGATCTTGCTGGAGGACATTGACTATGCACCAATGGATGTGGTGTCAGTTCTTGTTCCAGTGCTTGAGTCCAGAACTCTTTCTGTCCCTGCACATGGTAACACTGTTAAAGCAGCTCCAGGATTTCAGTTGTTTGCAACCCAAAGGTACTTTGGCACTGTAAATCATTTTTATAAACTACTGTAGGAGTTCCATTTGTAATTCAGAGTGCCATGAATGGATTTCAGTTGTTTGCAACCCAAAGGTACTTTTTATAAACTAGGAGTTCCATTTGTAATTTAGAGTGCCCTGAATGGATTTCAGTTGTTTGCAACCCAAAGGTACTTTTAATAAACTAGGAGTTCCATTTGTAATTCAGAGTGCTATGAATGGATTTCAGTTGTTTGCAACCCAAAGGTACTTTGGCACTGTAAATCATTTTTATAAACTAGGAGTTCCTTTGTTATTCAGAGTGCCATGAATGGAATTCAGTTGTTTGCAACCCAAAGGTAATTTGGCACTGTAAATCATTTTTATAAACTAGGAGTTCCATTTGTAATTTAGGGTGCCATGAATGGATTTCAGTTGTTTGCAACCCGAAGGTACTTTGGCATTGTAAATCATTTTTATAAACTAGGAGTTCCATTTGTAATTCAGAGTGCCATGAATGGATTTCAGTTGTTTACAACCCAAAGGTACTTTGGCACTGTAAATCATTGTAGAAACTAGGAGTTCCATTTGTAATCCACAGTGCCATGAATGGATTTCAGTTGTTTACAACCCGAAGGTACTTTGGCACTGTAAATCATTGTAGAAACTAGGAGTTCCATTTGTAATCCACAGTGCCATGAATAAGGTTAAGAGCCCAGCATCATTGAGAACAAGGGCCACTGTTTAGACTAGCCAAATAAAGGTCTACTGAAGGTAATTTCTGGCATTACATTGTCCATAGCCAGTCCACTGGTTGAACAATGAAAGTCCCACACCAACCTGAAAGACACATGAGGAAAGCGTTGTGCGAGTACAAAAATTGTACTGCTTGCCCTTTGGCGCTTGCAGCATCAACTCAATGTACTTACAGAACCAAATGAATCAAGTATTAAAATGTGTCATTCAAGCCTGAATAAACAGAACTGTTGTAGTTCCTTTGTCAACAACACTGCGTTTGTTTTTTACAGGGTCTACCATGGTGGGGATGGGAGGACATTCCATGCTTGTCCCAACTCGTCAATACTGGACAGATTGTGGAGTAAGGTGATTGTAGAGCCTTTGTCAAAGATGGAGTTGGTGCAGGTAAGTTTCTGTAATGTTTCTATGTAAATTTGCTATAGCTAGGTCATAGCATAAGATTGCTGTCTCTTCTTAATTTTCTAATTGATCTTTCATTTTAATTAACTTCTTGCTTCATATTTCCACGTTAGTGGTAATTAAACATCAATTCGTAGAGCTTTTCAATAGATTGAGAGGGCCTTGGCCCACAACCCGCTCCCCAACTATAACAGCTTTTCAGAAACTGTTGGAAAGCAACAAATCTTTAAGATAGCTGTTGTACACACTGGAGAAGTCATCATTGTTTTCCCTTGCATTGCCATGAATGACAGTGTAAATCTGGTATCTCTTTCTGGTATACTTTCTGTATACCAGAAAGAGCTTACAGATCTGTGTAATCACTTATTTAAATTCTTAAGTTCTGAATATGAAAAATGTTGTGTTAGTAAATTCCCCCAACCAGGATCATATTTTTTGTAATCTTATTCGGGATAGGTAAAAAAAACCCCTTAATGGTAAGTCTAAATAATGCATAAAACAGTGCATGTAATGCCACAGTAGAGACTCCATCCTTGGTGTGGGTGATGCTTGTGTGCTGTGGCAGCAAAATTGCAATGATACCAGACGATATTCTCTTGTTGATGAAACAATTGGATGCAGCTTTACAGCACTCTGCAAGATTCGCAAGACTGCAATACTCAAGTGCTTCATTGCTGCAGTTGATGTAATTAGAAAACTAGTATTTTATACAGTATTTCAATCTTTCTTTTTCATACCAGGTTTTGTGTGAGAGTTACCCAGATTTGCAGCCTGTGGCAAATAAGCTGGTTGATGTGTACAGCATGTTGGCTGCTGACCCAAAGCTTGAGTCCAATCAGGATACTTCATTTTCTTCTCTTCCCCTAAGCAACAGACTAAACACAACACGAGATTTTATGAAGTGGGTATCTCGTATTGCGTTGGCAGCCAGTGATGCCCCCCTACTGTCAGGTGCCCGAGATGTTTTCCTTGAAGCGCAAGATTGTTTTACTGCAATTCTTCCAAAGGCAGAGAGTAGACTTACTGTTGGCCAGAGTATAGGTGCTAAACTTGGCATGACCAAAGATAAAGTGGATTTCTTTTGTTTGAATTACAAGCCCAAGATACTCGTGTCTCCTCTGTCAGTGACAGTTGGCAGGGTAACTGTAAACAGAAAATGTCATTCTGGTATTCGGCTGCAACAACCGGCAGCAAGATTTGCTCATACCAGAAATGCTTTGCTACTTTTGGAAAGAGTTTCAGTTTGTGTAAGACACAATGAGCCTGTTCTACTTGTTGGTGAAACTGGAACAGGTAAGTAAACAAAAAAAAATTCAATGCAAAATTTTATCTTGGTAGCAAAGTGCTTATGAAACTAAAACATTTTTTATAGCGGTTGTATTCTCAATTTTTCATGTGTATTTGAAGTTTTCGTTGTTGGTTCATGACCACGCTTTAGGGGGACATTGTTCCAGGACATCTTTGGATCAAAACACAGCAAGTTGGAAAAGAACAAGTCAAAGTTTTTCTAGAAGTAGATTCCAATTGTGGTAGGCATAGAGCGGTTCACATGCACTGTATTCTAACCAGTTTTATTTTGTCTTTAGGCAAGACGTCAACTGTGCAGCATCTGGCCACGCAGTGTGGACACTGCTTGAGGGTGATTAATATGAGTCAACAAAGTGACAGTGCCGACCTGCTTGGAGGCTTCAAACCTGTTGATATGAAACAGCTGGTCGCACCACTCAGGAAAACATTTGAAACTGTTTTCTGCCAAACATTTTCTAGAAAACAGAATGTGAAATTCCTATCACATATTCAGCAGTGCTTTGCGAAATCCCAGTGGGAGATGCTGTTTAAGCTGATGTTGCATTGTCAAAGCGCTGCATTAGAAAGAATCAAGAAAGGTAAGAGGGATTTTTTGGACTAGTGTAATAATTGTGCAGAATAAAAATCTGGAATAAACTGATTACCAAAAAAAGGTTTAAAAGTTAGATATCACTAAGAGGTTTGAAATTCCTGCATTTTTTTATTGAACTCTGATTCTTCTTCAGGACACTGATTAAGAATTTTAAACTTAAATGTCACCTCATCTAATGTTATCCCTAGGGTTTTTTGTATAAATTGAACAACTTAAATTTTATATTAGTCATAATATATAAAGGAGGGGTCTGGCGTGGGACTAGTAACCCCACCCCGTAAAACCATGCCGCTACGAAAATGAACACTTCAAAAACCCAAAACAACTTTCACCCCAGTAGCAGAAAAGGATCTTCAAGACCAGGCAGCATGACACATTGATGCCAAACCTGAACGAAACCAAATTGTTGACTACCTTCCTCTCGCCAAGAAAACAACCACCATTGGTTCGTGGAATGGGCGAACAACACAGATTACCCTAGAATTCCAAAAATACAAGCTTGAGATTTAAGAACTTAGCAAGTGAGATGGCTGGAGAGCGGCGAAGTGAAAATGACCAGTGGAGAAACCATTCTATACAGTAGCCAAACAGAAGATAACAATTCTCACACAGCTGGGGCAATCCTCCCATCTCAAAGCATGCCCACTCGGCTCTTATTGGATGAGAGGCACTGGTACTATGTATTCTAAAAGATTCTAAAATAATTCACTGAAACGTCCTACAATTATATGCCCCAACCAATGACTGCGATGAGAGATGAATTCTGTGACAAACGGCTCTCTTCACTGGCTTTCATGAGAGTCCTGATGTGAGACTTGAACCCAAAAATTAGATCCAACAACACAAGTTATGAACAGATGTCGGGCACCCAAGGAATGGGAACAAGGAACAATGGAGAGTGGTTGATTGACCTGTGTCCTTTCCACATGTTCATAGGAAGCAGCACCTTCCAACACAAGGGCATACATAGATAAGGCCACCTGGGTATCACCTTACTATGCAGCAACAAATCAGATTGATCATCTCTATATCAACAGACTCTTTCGGGCCAGACTTTTGGGTATGAGAGCAAAACGTGGAAAAGCTCAGGCCACAGACCATCACCAACTGAATGTCAAACTGCGTCTGTTATTGAAGAAACAGAGACGGCGACCTCCACAGCAAGAAGCTTAACCATCACTTCCTTTATAACGAAAAGACACATTTCAATGTGACTCACTGCAACCACTTTAAGGTCTTGGAACAAGTGAACACAGATGACCTACATCGGGAATGAGAGACCAGAAAAAACTGCCAGCGCTGATTCCTGTGAGGAAGTACTTAGAAAGCACGAACTTACACACAAAGAATGGATGACACCTGCGATTTTGGAGAAACTTGAATATAGAAGAAAAACAAGGAAGTTCTAAACACCAACCGCACATGAGTAACAAAGGCAGCCTTATAAGTGCCATACACAGAAGCACACAAAGAAGTGAAGGGATCCTTTAATTCATCACTTTCATTACTTCGTTGTATTTATAACTCACAGCTCACTTGAAAATGGAGTAATAACAACCATGTTTAACCTCTTGCAGTCATAGACAGGTTAACTCTTTTTTGTTTTTCGTACAGCATCAGTTGAAGGTGATGATTCGTCTTGCGACTTGCCTGTCAAATGGCAAACAATGCATCAAAAGATCATACAGCTAAAACAGCAGCTGAAGAATGCAGAGAGCGGACTTGCATTTCATTTTGAGGAGGGGGCACTAGCCAAGGCTATTCGGAATGGAGATTGGGTTCTCTTAGATGAGATCAACCTCGCAACAGCAGAGACTCTAGAGTGTTTGAGTGGAGTATTGGAAAGCAGTTCGGGTTCAGTTGTTCTATTTGAAAGGGGGTGAGTATGATACGTAGGGGTACTTTTGAGTGTTTGAGTGGAATATTGGAAAGCAGTTCGAGTTCAGTTGTTCTGTCTGAAAGGGGGTGAATATGATAAGTAGAGGTACTCTAAAGTGTTTGAGTGGAGTTCTTGAAAGCAGT
>JANVCF010208046.1:1271-18065 GCA_025388745.1 Hydrozoanthus gracilis
TTGCACAACTAAGCTTTTTACCACACTAGTGGTAGATCTATGGAAATTTCCATAAACAGGCTTAGATCAAAATGATTGCACAACTAAGCTTTTTACCACACTAGTGGTAGATCTATGGAAATTTCCATAAACAGGCTTAGATCAAAATGATTTCTTTACTGAGCTTTTTACCACACTAGTGGTAGATCTATGGAAATTTCCATGAATAGGCTTAGATCAAAATGATTTCTTAACTGACCTTTTTACCACACTAGTGGTAGATCCAAGGAAATTTCCATGAACAATATGATCACATAAATACTAAATATATATAATGTAAATTTGTTGAACTGGATCCCTTAATTTTTCAACTCCTTGTATCTTCTTCTTAAGTACTGCGCTGCTTCTTTTTTTAATTTCCCATTCTCATCTAATTCAATGTCGAAGTAGATAACACTCTCCTTCGGGATCTTGGTTGATGCCCAGCCATGCCAAGGCACCCATTTTGCCTTGTAGCCACCCTTCAGCCACTGTACAGTAAATGTGGTGTCATCAACCTGTTTTAATTCTGCCAAGTGAGGAGGCTTGTAGTGTCCATCCAGGTTGATAGCAACAATGCTGCCTGGCACCACTCCTTCATAACTGTCTACAACTGCTACGTCTGCAGTTGGTCTTCTATAGGAACCAGCATACACCTACATAGAAACAAAGTCATATAACTTTATTGACCTTAATTAATGAAATATTATATAATAACATCGGTTTAAAATCCGCTCTGACTGCCGTGTTTGCTATGTAATCAAGGCTGTAATAGTGTTAAATTAATGAGATAAAGATTGCTTAATGTTTACATAGCCTTATGAAAACACGAGAGCGAGTTTGGGAGAATTTGAAAGGACTTATGTAAACCCTTGCTCTCGGCTCGGGCTCTCATAAGCTTTTGAACTTTCCCAAACACCTTTTTGTGCCTGCATCAGACTGCTGTATGTAAACACGTGCATTATTTTTTTCCTTGAATGGCAAATAGCAATTGTTGTGTATCGTTAAATTTGCTATTAATTCTGGTAACTTTGGTAAATTCTGGTAAATTTGCTATTAATTCTGGTAACACAAAGAAAATCTAAAACAAAGTGCATATTTTACATCTTACCTCTCTTACTGCAGCAACTTGGTTTCTGACCATATCATCGACATCTGCCGGAACTCCCTCTGGTTTTCGTCCCAAAAATCCAAGGCCATTGTCACCTGGAAGTTTTTGTTTTTCCCTCATGTTTGTCTTGTTAATAATTATAGCTTGCAATGGCCAAGCAGCTGCCCTCTCTTTCAGACTCCATCTTGTATTCGCAGCTGATAAGAGTGTACTCCACTCTCTTTTATGCTGTTCTGTAAACAGCCTTGACTTATAAAATTTCTCAATGTCTGTCCTTAACTTTCCAAGTTCCAATTTCTCTGTGTCTGGTACAATATAATCAGGGACATCATCTGGATCTACCACTACATCACCCTAGAAAATTAGTAAAGTATACAGTGTACCACTTGGTTACAAAATTAATTAACAAAACACGCTGAAATTTTGTGCAAAAGTTAGAGAGAAATTTGTCACGTATGCAGTGAATAGATAACATCCACAGAACTTAAAAAGACATTTTAATAAACTCACTATAATTAACAACAATTATTTATAATATAATTGTAATACTGTTATAAAATTCCTTGAACATCCATTTTACAGATAAAGCATGTTTATTTTGCAGCAATTCACCTACACTTTAAATGTACATCATGCATCCAAAACTCACCTTAATGACAGTAAGCCACTGCTCAGGGTCAGGATTATGAGGCTTCCATTTTTCACTCTGGTCACTCCCCCAGTTCTTGTACTGCATTACAACCTTTCCAGATGGAGCTTTGGAGAATTTGAATGCATGAGGGTTGGAAATATTGTGCAGGGTTGTTGAAAAAGGTGCCATCCACTCTTTAACAGCGAACACATTCTCAACTTCAACAGCTTTTGGGGTGGGAGTGTAACAACTTTCAAGAGCAGACATCAGTTCTGCAAAGAACAGTGCCCTAGTCAGACTTGTGTAGCTGCGGATCGTTTCTTCTTCTTTCTCATACTAGTTATCAGATTTAGATATACTGCATAAAAATACCAAACTCATCGTGTCGCAATTCACAGTATGATGTTCGCTTAGATACATGTATTTATCAAGGTTCCAGTATCGACAATTCATTTGTAATGTGAAAACCTTTGGAAACGACAAAGCTATCTTCTAATATTATTAATAACACTCATTATTATAATGCAGCTCTGTACCTTGGATTGTCTTTGTGTCCTGCCTAACCAAGAATTCTGAAAGTCTGTAAAAGGCACACAAACTGTAAATTGACTGGCATACTTTCCAATAACTGCAAAAAAAGACCCCATTCACGTACAGTGTATGCATGTGGTGAATGGTTTCATCATGATTCTACACCTACAAAAAGTGTTAAAAACAAGCATCGCCTTACAGTTGTTGTCTTTATAAAACTATAACCTTAAATACAGTATGCTATCCTGTGTTAATATTTAAAGATAGCGAATCATTTAACGACTGGCACCTTGGGAAACAGTGATTTTTTCCTTCGAATCGCCATGCTCTCGGTTCTCGGGAAAAAAAGAATTAACTGTTTTCCTCGGGATCAGCCAATAAGTTTTTTAGCTTCCTTAACAACACGTTGACTAAGATGTCAAAACTGGGATGACTAGAAAAACGCTTGACTTATGAACGTGTATGAATTTAATCTGTAGTTCGCTTTTGCCACATTATCCGCTAAATATAGGTAAACTTCTAAGCGTTCACTTGGCTTAGTCGAGAGGGTGACCACTTAAAAGAATTTTCATTGTATCTCACACTTAATATATTTAAAATACCACATATAAGATTGAGACTTTCACGGTAATAAGTGAAATCTGTACGTGGAACTTTTAAACCGGCTATTTTGTGGAGATAGTTATGCTACATAATATTACTTCTTGCTCATTATCACCAAAGAACGTTACGTAGGAAAGATGCCTCTTACTTATTAAACATCTGGTCAACAGCCTCATGGGTGTGCCCTACCATAAGGAAATTCAGTTTCACCTGTAAAAATTGATAGTGGATTACATTTAACATGTGATTTTACAGATGGTTTTATATGGCGTTTTTTACGGAAAACTTTACGCAATTAGAGCCGTCGTCACATTTCCTGTATTGAACAAAAGATCAGATCTCATTTCTAAGTGCCACCATGTGAACAAACTCCTTTTAAAGTACCCAGTTAAGCAAAGACAGTAGTGTCTAAAACAATGGATTATAGCTCTATAATTTACAATTTAGCAGAGATTTTGTTTGCAAGTGGCAAAAAAAAATATTTTACGAGCAAGCTTATCGTGCGATTACGAAAAACAGCTACTCTGGTACCGGATGTTGCTTTTAATAATTTTTCGAGTCGCATGTTTTCCAGTAAAACGCTAGTCTTGTGTTTTAATGAAAAGTTATATCCCAGCCCGGGAGGCATAAAACAGGCACAGTTTGTACCTCTTTGATAAATGTGACCAAACACATTTTCAATGGAAATTCATAATTTACCTTCACAAAAATACCCAGTTTAACTAGAACAGCAAGGAAGTTGAGAACAAACTGGTTTTTGTTCTCTCTCCAACAGTTGTCCATTTGTAAGTACAGTGTGTCTGGTAAGTCCTCTCCCATGCTTTGCAACTCCAGCAAAAGAATGTTGATGGTAAGATTGGAGTCATGTGGAAACTGAAACAAATCAAAATATCCTTTCGGCTGTCTGCCATGGTTTAAAACGCCAGTCAAGTGCGTCCTTAGCTTTCGTGCACTAGCATAGGCATGGGCAGTGACTATCAGGCGTGGAAGTAGAAGCTTTGCTTGATCCATTCCATCTTGAGCAATGCAAGCATACTCCTTTGGATATTGTTTGGCCTTGTCCCTGTGATGGTAGTACAGTTTTCTTTCCTTCCTGTGTAAAAATTAAAATAAGTTCTAAAATTGGTACATATAGCAGCAGTAATATTTAAATCCGGGGAGGTTCACAAGGGATACAAAAAGTATTTAACCCTGATAACTTTAACACTAAGGAAGCTTTCCTTTGGGGTAATCCGGGTCAGTGATCTCAGAACACTTGGATCATAATCCATCAAAGAACCAGCAGAATATACATGTAATATGCTCAAAAAAAAAAAATTGGCTGCGCAGTGGCTAAACGGTTAGCGTGTTCGACTCGTAATTCAAGGGTCGCAAGTTCGAGCCCTGGTCAGACCACTGTTCGTGTTCGTGAACAAGTCACTTTACCCGACTTTGTTCCAGTCGCCTCAGCTGTATAAATGAGTACCAGTTCTGCTGGGGGCTAACCTGCGATAGATTAGTGTCCTGTCCAGGGGGAGTAAAAAATCTCATCCGCTTAACACTGCGGAAACCAGAGATAAGCGCCGGCACTATGAGCCACTTGGGCTCGAGAAAGGATTTAGGTTAGATACTCGAAAACTGTAACTTACATTTGCAGGTCATTGTGGAAACTGAAAAGCTTGTCTAAGTACTTTCGCACATCCCTGTCTCTCGTTTTTCGCTTTTCCTCGCCCAATATTGTACAGTAGTCACATCTGGTAAAACGATTAACCTACAAACAAATGTAAAACAACATAAACCAACTCATGACCTCGAAACTGCAACTCCGCTTTTGCAAAGAAAAAAAAATTTTGATATGTGTATTAACATAAGGAAAGAACAAGGGATAAAAGTTGTGTTTTGGAGCTGTTGTAAATTTAATGGGAAAAAAGTAATGCCTGCAGTAAAGTACCGTTTGAAACTGGACTGGATAGAGTAGAAGGTACACACATGTATAAATGAGTATACACTTACATTTCACTACCACTTCTTTAGCTTATTTATGATTTGATTGATAGTTGCTGTCATGCATACCTTTCCATTCCAGAGAATGAAGTTTAAAATGAGCCCAGCTCTTGCATAACAATAACAACGTGTACCTTTGGTATTTTAACATGCGGGAAAACATCCCTCAGAAGATGGCAGAAACTGCTGTAGTGAATTACACTTTCATTATCATCTTTCAAATCTGCTTTCATGTAGCTGTACATGATGGTATTGTCCAAGTAGCTTGGAAGATGCAAGGCACCTGTGTCTGGCATCTTATCACCCACCTGTCAGCAAGCAAAAAAAAAGTAACAACAAAAAAAGTAAGTTGAGCCTGAAATATCGCTTTCAAGTTCTTTTCTTTTTTTGGATCATATACTTTTTGTCATGCCCTGCACTCTAGACATTACACAGGTTGCGTGTACTACAGGAAATGCAACCAAGTTAAATTCAAACTCAAGTAAAAGTGAACAGCTGCAAAATTTTCGAAAACACTCATTACAGGTTAATCAAAGGCTTTAATAAAATAAAAACAGTGGATAGTGCATTTTATTGCAACGGTGTTTGGTTTTGAATCCCTTGTTTTCAAACCCAATTATTCCCCATTTAATTGGGAGTTTAAGGTTAGAAAAACTTATATGTACCCTTTTAACGAATGTATCTATCCAAGTTTCAGCCATCAGCCTCTTGTGCGTTATGTTTCTGCTACGCGATTTCTTTAAAGTCCTAATTCCACCATGGAAGTTACGAAAAGTTTCGCTTAAAGCTGCTGTACTCAGTCCAAGTATCATGCGATAGGCAGTGCTGCATACTTTGTATCCACTTAAATAGTATGGGATGTGCAGAAGGTCACTGCAATAAAGGAATCAAACCTTTTATTGTAAAATGCAAGAAAAGGTCAGGCTCATAATTATCTCCATCATATTTAGTCATGCTATGTAATGTACTCAAACATAGAAGACTAAAAAAATAAACAAGTGATCAAAGAATGGTTGTTCAGCCGAACTAATTATAACATAAGTATTTCGATTGTTAGGATTATGAGAAATGTTCAGATTGTCAGTTTGGTGTTAAGAGGGGTTTTAACAAGTGATAAATTGCTTTCATTTCGTAACTGTTTTTGTGCTCGTCAGTTTTATTTGAGAAAAAGTAGCGATTTAAACAACTAACCTTAGCGAAACTTTTGTAAATCTTTCACCCCAAACCAACACTGTATTCTAGCAAGCTTTGGTTTGCAACGGATTGAAGTAACTGGTTTTGACTTGTGAAAACAATTACCTAAGCGACGACCTCCTTTTGGTTGATGGAATCTAATCTGTACTTTCTACAAAAACACACCTTTCATTTGGCTTGGCATGTGTCCACAAACAATTAAGAACTAACTGCCTCTTTTGCAGTGAGCTGTAGCCCTGAACATTTTTCCTTATCATGCACATCTCTGCTAGATCCATTGCTTCCAGACACTTTTCAGCACAACATTCAGCATCTTTGACTAATGAAAAGAAATAATTAACTTAATTATTCAACTGTTACAGCAAGGCGTTCAAAAAATAATTTAACTAGTTCGCACTCTTTCGTGTGTACAGTTTTTATCTATTCACCTTCCAAGACACTTTGTAGTTGTCAGCATGGTTAGATAAATGGGAAAAGATGATTTAGTGCAGGCCAGATTAGTTGCATTAGTCCTCATCCAGTGGCAAATACAAGAAACTGTCTTACGTTAGACATTGTATTTTTCAATGCAAGTTTACTTGATGTATGAGTCAATGAGATTTGTTTGGATTGATCAGACCCAAATTTTTCCCTGACCGCTGTTGTGCGACAATTATGTTTGCTTCCGCCACATGGCATTGATGAAAAAACGCTAAGAGAGCTTTAATTACCTTCTTTTAGAATTGCTGCATACGCCTTCTTCCGATTAACCTGATGCTTCGTCACCTTGTGAGAGTTTCCTGTGTTAGAAATATTTGTCCAATTTCACTCGGTTTATAAAAAAAATCATTTAGGGATCATTCCAGACAGAGTTAAGAAGTCCAAAGTTGCAGTCTTCTTCGAGTTTGTCCCGTCAAACCAAAGTGAGAGGCAGTATACAAACGGAACTAGCGAAGAACTCGCGCATTCTTTAACAGATAGAGAATTATGTATAATGTATATTTTCTGACCGCGGTATTCTGTCAATTACGAAGACAATAGCTTTCTCTTTCTTCAATTAGCTTGAAATTCCGCAAGGGAAGGATGTTTAGAAATCAAAGCATCAACGCCGCTCCAATATCCTGTTTTTCCAGTTACAGATCTATGGTACTCCTCATTGCAGTGCATTTCTAGTTGGCTTTTCAACACAAACTCATTACAGTGTTCACAATAAGTTTTTCTGTCCTTGCCTGAGACACGCACTGATGCGCGGCTATGCTTCTCTTCGATGTCTAAGCTCGGCCAACTCACGAATTCCTTAAAAATAGGACGAAATTTTCTCGACCGATCTTCTACTTTGATAAAATAAGGCTTAAGTTTTTTAACTTTTATGCATTTCCGTTCTTGAACTTCAGTGTTTTTATGCGGTCTTATGCTGTGTATGAGCTGTGAAAGTTCGTCTTTTGTATGAATTGCAATCCCGTTTTTGACAGCTATGTCCAGCACTTTTGCAGTAAATCGAGAGGAATAACATTTTGACGAACAGTTCACTGCCCTTTGACCGCGAGAGTAGGTGTTGAAATTTTTCGGTCGCACAGAATTGTCTTGTTTGCCATCAACAACAACATCTGTCACTGTAAGAACATCAAAGAACTCCTCTATTTTTCCGCCAAGTTTAACGATACGGTTTCCGCATTTATCTCTACCATTCTCAAACATAAAGAAAAACGTTCTTTCTTTAAAATTAAACAAGTTGAAATTTGAAATGTTACCTTCAACTGCGTCGCTTTTCGTTTTAGCGCTACTCGAGCTCTCGTCTCCTGGTATTTCAGAACCATCATCAACAGATTCTTCACCGCAACATGCTTCTTCGTCCTGAATAGAAACACTGGTTTCGGGCCAAAGTGGCTCTTCAGTTTTTGAAGAGTAGTCTAGTTCTATCCGTCGCCGTTTTTCAGGAGTGCTTGTGAATAGTGGTTCAAATATTTCACTCTCAATTTCTTGAACCATTGTCCCTCCACTTTCATCATCAGTTGGTCCACTGAGCACCAACGGATCTTCGGCAATACTTGAAATAATCGAAAGCGACAAAGGCTCTTCTGCAATTGAACTAGAATCATCCATGTTTTTCAATTCACGTAATAAAGTCAACTTCAATCTACTGTAGGTCGAATCTAAAAATATTTGAATTTCTAACCGAAAAGTCTCAAAAGCTCAACTACCACGTGTCAGATAACTGTCGAAAGTTCAAAAGGAAATCGTCATCTAGTAAAGTGACCAATGGCTGAAAAGCATTTGCCTCGTGGGATTCTAGAGCGTCCAAATTCCGTTGCGGCTAGTGGTGTCACTGTCAGAGCAGGAGAACTAGTCATAGCGGATAGACAAGTTTCAAGAGGGTTCACAAAAAACAGCTCGAGAGATGGCAGAAAGCATCACTCTGGCAGAAAGTGGTACTTCGCGAAGGAAACAGACGGGGAGGCTCGTACCTTTTATGCCCATAACAGATCTCCCATTCAAGCGCAGGATGGCACTGAACCAGGGGTTGTTGAGCAAATAAGATCGACCGACGATTCTAGCAAAATTAAGGTAAGTTAGCTTAGTTTTTGTCAAATTTTAGACCAAAAGTTAGTTATCTTTGACGTTCAGGCCGTTGCACATTTATAGTGTCGGTATGCTTTGTTTTATTGCCAGCCACGTTTGACTACTGACACTGACTTTCGCTCTCCGCAAACTTGTGCTCGGTAACCGCATTGTAACTTACATTTTATAGCGTGGGGAAAAAGGTTCTTTTAAAATACATCGGGTTTTTTTTTTTGCTTTCAGGTGAAATACTCTTCTGGAAAAAGTCTTCTTCTCGACCTTCAGTTTTTACATGCAGCAGACGACCTTAATAGACAGCTGTTTTTGGAAATTGCCGATGTCTCTAAATTTGGAGAGCTAGCTACGAAGTTATTGGATGTTAATTTCTTGGTGTCAAGGGTTAGCAAAAGAAAAAATGCTGCTGAAAGAGAAAACGACGTTGAAAAAACGAAAAGGCATCGTTCCGAGATAAACTCTTCCGCCGCGAGCCCAGTCACGCAGCCTCAGGAAGAACAATCCAGCCAATCTTCAGCCCGGTCGTCGAATGTCTCTGCTGCGTGGAAGAGCTCCAGCGCCAGTTACTCTCCTCTATCTAAAACAGTAGTAAATTCTAGCACTGCTGCAACGGCAAGCAGCCAGTCCAGTTCCATTGCAGATGATGATGTTGTTGATTCAGCCCAGGAAAGTTACGCCATATCACTATGTAAGTTTTGGCGGGAAATGTTCTTACCCAGACCTCTACCAAATATGGTGGTTTGTGTGTATAATTTTTTGTATGTACTCCTGATCTTGTTTATACATTTATTTCGCGTCGATTATTTCAAAATTTTCTTTGTTTATAAACCATCAGCCACCGACATCCCGGTCACATATTCCTAATTTCTCATTAAGTTATAGAAGGTTACCTCAGCAACTTAGGTGAGGCTTTTTTATAAAATGTAGTATTATCAGAACCGTTACATTTTCTCAACCGCTATAATCAGCTAGAAATAACATTTTTATATAGGTTCCAGTGAGCACTACCACGGAGACTTCTTCTTCAGTTTGTTATTTATTTATTTAACGCGTTTCGTCCAAGCTGGGATAACAAAAAAATGATTTTGACCATCGAAAATTAAAGATAAGGATCAGACGTCATAATTTCCGTTTGCATTCCTTAGCAATGAGTTGGAACGTGCTTTAAGAAGTACTGAACATAATTAAGTTAAAATTGTGGTTTTACAACTTTTTGGTTTGAGACTGCCAACTGCCCTTGAGACTCTGATAAACTTTTTCAGAATTTGGAGTTATTAGAAATTGCCTTCAACTGAGGTCTTTTTGTCACAGTGGATGTTACTGCCCTGTACCTGAATGTTGATACTGCACGTGACCTCTTAATACGAGAAACACATTTGTCAATGACCCCACTCCTATTTTAGTTTGTTAGAATTCTACTAAAGAACGATTTTCTGATATTTAAGCTTTGTCAAAATATTCGCCATCAGAATTACGGACTAGCAATATCGTGTAACAAATCTTAACATTTACCATAGGCATAGCAAATGCATTTATGTATGATCTTTAGAAAGGAATCATTCACGCTATTCGCGTCATTTAGCACTTCGTTAGCGCTATTCTGTTGACATATTTGCTATTTGTGTGGGCCCAAGGGGTTTACTAGAGCAGTTTATCACGCAGCTCTACTCGCAAGACGAGCGTTTAAAGCTTACTTATGACATCAGTAGCACTGGTTAACTTGTATCTTGTTCTTAGATCTAATTGTTTACAAATAACTGGTTCTATCGAACTACAGTTTTCCACTACTTGTGCATTCCGTGACAAATTTTTCACCCTGCCAGTAACAAGAAGGCATTCATTTGTTTTTTATATTCGTTTAGTCGCACCCGTGACTTATTATAACCTCAGAGGTTATCAGGTTAATTTTCAGGTGCCGTTGTTCAATAGTATTAAGTATTCTAGCAGAAGGAAGTGGCCTTTTAAGCGGAAGCTTCAGAGCTTAATGGAAACAATGTAGTTTTTTAAGACCAAGTATAATTACTCACACGCGGGCATTCATAAGATCATTAGCAAAAATTTCCCTGCTTCAAACACCGTATTTCAACCGTATCGAATTAAATTCCGTGAAAATACGGTGTTTGAAGCAATTCAATGCACCGAATCAAATTCGATAGTGAATTAAACTCGCTTCCACCCACCGGATAATACGGTAGAAATTTGATTCGTTGGAAATACATTCGGTGTTTGAATCACCGGTTCTATTAAGCTCCGGATCAAAATCAATTTAATTCGATACGGTTAAAATAGGGTGTTTGAAGCAGGCCTTAGTTTGCTACATGGCAACAGCAACTTTGTCGAATGCTTCTAGATAATTTGTCTTTCGGCCTCCGAGTCAACGTTGTTCCGGAGGCCCAAACCATAAGATTATAAAACCACATGCAGTTTTAATCTAATTACCTTTACTACTTTAAAGCACGTTCCGTCTTATGACATTAAGCTAAGTTATGTAAACGGAAATTGTGACAGCATGCCACGTCTGTTCCCAATCTTAGGTTTGGACGGTTAAATAGTGGCTAAGAAATAATTTTATCTCAGATGAATTCCTAGCGTGGACGAAACGCGATACATCAATAAAAATCACAAATTGAAGAAAAAGTTTCCTTTGGTGCTCACAAGAACCAAGATAAAATTAAATATTACAATCGATCGAGTATTTGCGCCGAACTGATTGAGAAATCAAAATGATAAAAAAAAACTACAACTGATGGAATATTTACGCGTAAGTCGTAACTAATTTTAAAGTCGTTTTGAAGGAAAAAAGTTAAAACTGAGTGAAATTTTTGCTACTAAAACTCAGAATATGATTAGAAAGTTCATTGACAGATCTGCTCGAATAACTGCGTCTAACCGGTTGAGAAAGTGAAAGTTCCTTGTAATATTACAACTTATGGCTTTGTGAGAAAGTAGGACTATGTGAAAAATTCGAAACAATATTCGGCACGCCAATAACATTCTACATTTTTTTTTACGCAGGTCCACGAAAAGTTCTGGTTTCCGGCTTAAAGGCTCCAAGGAAAGACTACACGCTTCGAGACGTTGATAAACTTTTCGTGAAATCCCTTGTTAGAGAGTTTAAAGAGAACGAGGTGTTGTTCGGCTTAAAGCCTCTGCTGGTAATAGTGAAAGGTCTTGCAACACCTCAAGACTTCAAGGAAGAAATGCTCGATTCCTATGAGCTGGAAGTAATTGGTGGTAACCACCGCAGAGCTGCGATGCAAGCCATCCAGATGGAAAAACCTGACTGTTCCCAGTTCGAATATACAGAGGCTATACTGTTTTCTGGTAAGCTTAGATAGAAAGTGACGGAGTAATCCTTAGTCACATGCATGTTTGCTCGACTCTACTGGTTTTCTTCGCCATTTTTGTGCATAACGGATACGAGCAATGTCGAGTTTCTGTTTCCTATTAACGTTAATAATGACTTTGTTTCTCCTACGTCGGTTACTAATAATTTGGAAAATTCATACATACTCATTAATAACTGCTGTTATTCTTTTAAGTATACGGTAAAAACAATAGGGTTATGTTTAATATGTGAATAATATAAAATTGGACAGACAATTGTTGTGCAAATGACAACTTAGTCTAACACCCACCCCAACCCGGTTTTCCAACTATCTATATCAATTGTCTTAATATCCAGCAAACAGTTTACCACTTACACAATTGTATGTACATTATAATTTTAATCAAAATATTGTTAATTTCTTTTTAAAGAAATGCCAAAAAGAGAAGTATTGAAAATGGCATTCAAGCACAACAGGATGGACCAATTTCACCATGAAATGACAACCCAAGAAAAGGTATCAATGCTACATGTATATTGAAGCTTTACTATATTTAACAAATAAGGGACCTTTTTTCCTTGACCAAATGAATGGTGGCACATGAAATGGATAAATTTTCGTTTCCATAAGAAGTCTCTACGCGGTTCGAGAAATAGGGAATCCATTGTGTAACAAAAATATTGTTCATATATCTATAACCGCTAAATATCGCACTGGTTATACAAATAAATAAATTCGTAAACATCTATCCTCGGGGCTTTCGATGTTTATTAAATAGTAAAATTCAATCGTGCATTTGGTAGAATTGCTTAGCTGTTTGTTTGCTGAAGTATTACATATATCAAATATTATATTAAGGTCATGCTGTGCAACTCCCTTCTTCGAGATGAATTTGGAGGACGAAAAACAGCAGAATGGAAAAGCTACTGTAGTGCTGTCATTAATACTAAGGTAAACTTAAATTTAAACTAATTTATGTTTCAAGTTGTGACAATTTGGTAACAAGTATGATTTTTGTCTAGTTACTCAGTTAAATCAAAACCAAACAATGTCATTTTACATATCAAACAAGCTTTGAAATGTTGAAGTGAAAATGACTGTTATGTTACACCAACTTTGCTTTTTTAGAAAGATTTGGTAAAAATACACCATTTAATTCGTGAACTGATTCCGTGCTTTCGTGTAGAAAAACACCTGCAGGTGAATTAGTTGCCACTATATTTTTTTAAGACAGAAGTGTTAATTTGGGAATGTGGTCTTCTTCTTTTATAGGAGTCTCTAGAATTTGTATTTCTTTTGAGTGGGTTACAAGAGGAAGTATTTTCTATTTTGGAGGAAGTATTTAGAACATTTGAAGAATTTAAGATCAAAGACCAGACCAGCAGTGTGACCCAGGCCAAGAAGCTGCTGTCTGGCGCAGTCCAGCAACCAAACTTGGTTGCGTCAAAATTCAAGTGCATTCGTGGTCTCAATACAGACCACCTAAAGGCTCTGCTAAGGAGTGTTGCGGATGGAGAAGTTTCTTTTGCTGAAATGAAAGTTGTAGCTTCAGAGACTAAGAATATGGCCGCTCTGAAGGCAGAATTCATTAAAAAAGCAGGTTGCAAATCCTGGGAGGAGGCACTAGAAAGGTAACATAAGTAAGAAAATTCGGCAATACCAAAATGAATTACCCTTTTATATATTAAGTAATTATTGTACATGTCTTCTCATTTTCCACGCATCAGATTTTAAACCTTAATGTTTCACTTTAAACAATTTCCATACATGTTATACCGTTTGTTAAAATTGTTTAAGAAATATGGAAAATGGTATACTTAATGTTACATAAAATAGTGGTTTGTGTTTTTATAGCCTGAGGGACATTGGGAGAATTCAAATCAAGCTCTCAAGGCGAGGGTTTCCACAAGTACTTTCGATTTCGTTCAAACTCAACCGAGTGAAATACATCATGCCTTGTTTACACAAAACAATTATTTTCTAAGACATTCGGTGTCATAGCCGGGTTTTTACATAGTCTGATGCAAACATGGTAATTATTGAACCAATCAAGGTGCGCATCATAATTGTCAACTTATTACTTTAAAATTTTCCACTCTGCCTTTGTTATTATTTGACAGTTTGTTATCATTAACAAAGGTTTCCAGACTTTACTACTGAAGAGCTGCTGCAGCAGTTCATGGGCTCGGTACAGAAAGGCAAGGCAGGTGGCGAGTTCATGGCACTTGTGGAAAGAGCTTTACAAGCTGAAGTGTCAGCGCAAGATAATGGTAAGAGAAGGCTTTATGCCTCTATCTGTCCTGAACTCTTTGGAAATACCTGTAGGTCATATCTGCATGCATGTTTATTGATTGTTCATTCAACTGATAATTAAGTGGGTTTTTTGTCAATTCTTTTAACACTCACATTAAAATGCACTAATATCCCAGTATACATCTATCATTATAGGTCACTCTACATTGTGTAAGATCGGTGGCAGTTGGTACTGTGCTTTGAGATCCGAGGGGCATAAAGTCACCTCCGATCTACTAAAAAATGTCCCGTTCAATGGTGCGGACATGACAGTAATACAAAAGCAACAAGTAAGTTCTGCAATGTGCAAACTAGTTTTCAGATTAAGTTATAGATCACTGAATCTGACTACAAGGAACTCTTTCTTATTGTCTAGGTATAAGATTTTTTTGTACCTATGTTTGTTTCGCTTAAGTTGATACTGTAGCTTAAGGTAGTTATAGATAGTAATAGAGTCTTCAGCTTATAGTCTTGATTTTTCTGTCGAGCGACCACCTCCATTAACAGTTTCCTCTAAAATATTTGAAATAGCAGGAGAATCAAGAGAGGATTACGGCATTTGGGGTAAAAGTTGTATTATGTTAAATTTTGTTTCTTTTATTCGGCTTATCTTCCCGCTTTTATGGCGCTTTTTAGCAGATATAAACATCACAGCAGGCAGTGATAAAAATGACAAAGATCACACTGGATGCCGGCGTTTTTGATAACCCTGAATTTATTGACCAATTTTTTCTGTTCCAAAGGAGGTCACTTAAAATTGAGTTCCCTTTATTTTACCAGGTGTGTGCTCACCCGTTCCCTACATTCGTGATGGTCTTTAAGTAAAAAACTGTTACGGAACTATAAATTATTCTTTTATTTGAAAAATAAGTTATTGATATATGTTTTTGACGTCTACTTCTAGACCTGGAATGAGGAGAAACTAAAGGCGTCGATAAGACAGATCTGTGGCCTAAACACAAGGTCGAAACTGTCAAACTACATTATTGTAGTCAGACACTCAGCTGTCGCTAGCCTTGAAGAGTGTACACCGTCCGGAAAGGGTCATATCATGTATGTGGCCTGGAGTGGAGTATCTGCCAAAGGTAACGATGCTTCGTGTATATACAGTTCATGTACTCGTAACTGAGGTCACTCAAATAATCTTTATATCAAAATGTAAAAACCCAGAAATTAGACTCGTTTAATTAGACTCCACACGATTCTTCTATATTGCTGTCATACATGTAGCCTTTTGGGACAAACATTTACACTTAATGTGCGATTTCAATGGGAACTTTGAAGGTTGACAGCAAAGCTAACAATTACCACTTTGACCCACTCTATAGTAAAGTGCCAAACTTGATTTTGGCTAAGGTTGTTCTCTTATTGTATTCTATCTATTTTCTTTAAACAGCTAGCATCGGACTCACAGATGTGGTTGAAAAGTTAACCATCTTATTTGTTGGCACAACTCCAAGAGTTGCCACAAATTGGTATGTTGCACTTAAAGAAGAAGAGCTGATGAGCCACCTCATCAAGCTGTTCATGCCACCCAGAGGGATGCTTCTGGAATTAGGAAATTCAGAGGCTAGAGGTATGGTGTATCAGGATTCAAGCTTAGTTTTTTTACTCGCTGCAGTTTTTGATGTTTACTGACATGCCGTTATCTGTTAAAGTATAACTTTAAAATAACAGCAATGATTATACTAATTAATACTTATACTTATACTGCAAATATTAATCAAAACAGGTTATGGTTTTAAAGCTGGGTGTTTTTAAGTCTTAGGCGAGGGAAACTGCGGAACCGTATTACACATTACCCCAAGTAAATTGTTGACTAGATGTATGAGAAAGTGTTTTCTAAAACAGACCGGTATACTTTCAACAGTGTTTTTCCCTAACACGCGGTCTCTAGAACTACGGAGATATAACAACCAATCATATTTGTTCTAATTTCATAGCATATCCGCGCTCTAAAATGCTATGACGTTTAATGACGTACTTTTTATTCATGTAGCGCAAATCCATGTTAACTAATATTTCGGACCTAAGTCAGCTAAGAAGCAGTAATATGTTATTTATACTTGTTTATTTCTGATTGCAGTGTCTCCTTGTATTGTGCCAGCGTTAGACATAAACGCTAACCTTCTCAGTGTTTATGACACTCAGGATCCAGTCAATGGGTTTAACAAGGAGCTATCTAAACATCGCCAATCATCTTCAGCATCAAACTGATTGGTGTCTAATTAAGTGGCAATGCCGTTGTATACTAATAAAAACAAGATCTCTGTTGTTATAGAGCTTATGTTGTTACAGCGTATTTAAGCAACTCATGTTGCTGAATGTATATAGAAATTTCCATAGATTTCTTCTGGTAAAAGCTATATACAGCTATGTTTTCTAAGCAACTGGAATGTACATAGAAATTTCCATAGATTTCTTGTGGCAAAAAACATCCATAACTGTTTTGTATAAGAAACTGGGATGTGTATGGAAATTTCCATAGATTTCTCGTGGCCAAAAAATCTACAGCTATTTTGTCTAAACAACTGTGATGTACATAGAAA
>JANVCF010208157.1:0-18056 GCA_025388745.1 Hydrozoanthus gracilis
TTGACCCAAGTCCAAATGCTTTGACAACAGCACTCTGCAAGTGCAACAATGCTCACGCAGACCAAAGCATACATCAACTGATCAAGATTAATGATTTGATTTGTTTACAAGTATGATCGAGTTTTCCAAAACTATATGAAAGTAGTGTTCTGTTCAAAGCTAGATTCTCGAGATTTCAACAATACTTTTTTCAAAAAACCACGAATACATACCTTATACGAAACCCCACATACATATTAACGTTGGTTTTAAAATATTGCTCAAAACAATCTCGGTGAAAATACATCATTGAGGGTATGTCATTTCTGGCAACTGAACTGTAATATCCTTAGAAAAGAGAAATTTAATCTATAATAAAATAATATTTATTTAGATAAGTCAATATTTTCGTTCATTCAACTTACCAATTATAATGTCACATGAGTATGGTTTCCACAAATATATGTGTGGCGCACCCTGTTGAGTCACTGCCAACAAAACAAAACGGTTTTCAAGACAGTTGAGGTAAAATCATGCCCATCACACAAGGTTTCCTTGTAAAGTAACTCATGGCGTTTCAGTTTTCACTGGTTATCTTCGGTCATCGACCACATCCTTCATTTGCGGCCCAAAAATGTAGCTCTAACAGAAAGAATTCTCGTAAGGCTCTTGCACTGCACAAACAAGCAAAAACCTACAACAAAAGAAACATCACAAATTATAACCAGAAATAATTTACAGAAACCAGATGTCAGCTTCAAAACACATCTCTTCTCAAACTGAATTGTAATTTCCGCGATATTTCTCCAGTTTGTTCCAAAAACAACGACAATTCTTAACACACTTTTCACAGAGCAGCCCCACGTGGCGTGAAGCTGTGCTCAACATCCGGGATCTTTGTCCGGAAAAAAACTCAGCGGTTTGCTGCACCCCAACGTTGATTGCTTCCCCGTTAACGAGAATTTGGGCAAGGTCAGCACTGTGTTTGGCAAAGGAAATTCTTTATTTCTTACATTTGGTTTCATTTAGTTGGAACCTATTTTTTTTAAACTTAACTTCTCGACTCGCTCGTCCACGTCATTCTGGATTATACTTGCTTTGGTCTTGACCACATTCTTCGCCTTATTTGTGTCGTCTACATATTTCCATAGATCGGGGTTACTTTTCAATGCCTTCTGTCACGAGAATAATTAGTCATGGGCCAAGTTTTGTACCTTGCGGTACTCCTTCTGGCGTGTTTCAACCTTCTGACATGCATCCGCGTTCTAGCTTAAACTTTGTTGGTGGTTCTTCAGGAAATCAATTACGTAGCAGGTTATACCGTGTGGTATATCCACTGTCTGAAACGCCTTGCGATAGTCAAATAAGACAACTCTGGCGGTGGAGCCAGTCCCGTCTGTGTAATTTGTCTATCATGTGCATCATGCTAATTAGTGCTTGTGTTGTTGACGAGTTGGCCCCATACTGGTTGTCTCCGATCTTTATGAGTATTGCCGGTTTTAAATGCTCCTCGAGGACAAACTCCTCCGCTACTTTCGATAAGACCGGTGTTAGTTAGATGGGACGTAGGTGCTTGTTTACATCTTTAACAAGTTTTTGTTTGGGTTGGCACAATATCTGCTGTCTTCCAAGATGGCGGTAGGCGACATTCCGCAAAGGATGAGTTTAGAATATTAGTGATCGTTGGCGCCAGCAATTCAGCATTTTCTTTTAGCAGCCAGCTGAGTACTCCACCTGGACCACACGCTTTTCTGGAGTTAAGTTCTGCCAGCTTGAGATAGACGGCGTCTGACAAGACAACAAAGGCTGGGGAGGCGGGGAGTAGTTCTGTCAGACAGTATGGGGTGGTTTACCTCGCTTTCATGCCGGTGCTCTGATTGGTCGAGAGATTCCTGGCTTGGGATTGGTCGACAGACCACGTGACTGAAAAGGCGGGAAAAGAGGGATCACGGATTGGTCGAGAGAGTTGTGTTGGGGGGTTGGGATCACGTGACTGTAAAAAAGGCGGGAAAAAGAAAAAAGAGATAAAAAGGAGGGGAAAAGGTCGAAAAAGAGTTAGTTGAGGAGATTACGTCGTAGAAAAACATTAGTTCTGGAGAAGAGGTAGTCTATCCCGTTTTTTACATCGAGGAGTTTGAAGCCGAGAAGTTGTTCAACCTTCTGACGTGGGATGGAGAAATTACGGAAGAAGTGGAGGAAAATTGTGGACTGGGCGGCATGGTGGAAGTGTATTGCAAACAAGTGTTGAAGAAGGTGCAAGAAGTGCAAGATCGAAAGAAAGCGACAGACTTTCGAAACAAGTTAAGAGGAGTGCTCCAAGGATTCTACCCAGCAGGACAACAAGAGAATTTGAACCAATTTTTTTTTTCGTAATACATTGAATCACCTGGCCGCCAAGATGTGGTGGTCAAGGCAGGACAAATTAGAATCGTATCAGCGTATTACGAGCTGTTTGAACGAAATAGGGTACCCGTCGAAGAAGTACACGTGTTGATGTAACATGTTTTTTAATCCTTGTTCACTCTAAAACTAGATACAAATAAAAAAAAAATCAAACGAAGGCTGTGTACGTTGTTTGACTTGAGAAAAATTCACCCAGTAGGGGACTTGAACCACTAACCTTCGGATTAAGAGTCCGACGCTCTACCTCTTGAGCTAACCAGGTTGAGACGAAAGGATCAAAAGGAGAAATGCCCAATATGGGATTTGAATCCACAACCCTTGGATTAAAAGTACAATGCTCTGCCTCTTGAGCTAACTGGGCCTCCCTACGTCTCTAGTCTGTTTTAAGAGTATAAAGAATCGTTTAAAGAGGTCCTTGGTTTGGATAGGGGAATAACAAAAATTTCCTTCGAGCCGGATTCGAACCGACGACCTCAAGATGAACAGTCTTTTGCTCTACCCACTGAGCTACCGAAGGAGAGTTATCTCTTTACGTTCTATTTTCAAATTATAAAGAGTCGTTAAGAGGTCCATTATGATCAGAATGTTTTTTACAATTAGGAAATAACAAAAGAAGGAGGTCCTTTATCCTCCGAAGGTTCTCTACCCCAAAAAGACCGCAGGTGGGTAGGCTATCAAATGAAAATGTTGTGAGGTCCTTTATCCTCAGAATGTTTTTTACATATTATACGTAAAACCCTCCCCGCCGCAATGAGGGATTTTAGATTTCCTCGTCGTCGTCGCTTACAGCCATCTCGGCCAGCCAGTGGGCGTGAGCCCAACCCTCCTCGTCGAGAACATCGTCGTCCTCCGAGTCCATGACCTCTCGTTCGGCCAAATCGTAAGCCCGAAGCAGGTCCTCCTCCTCGAGAGCGTCCTCCTCCCTCGCATACCCGTAAGGATAACTGCGATACGTGGAAACGTCCAGGACGTATTTTTTAGAGGCCGGCTCTGTTTCGAGGGTGTACGTCTTGGTTCTTCGGACGATCTTGTGCTGTTGTAGGATGGGTTTGGTCCGGGGTCGTTCTTGGGGGATGCGGACTTCATCCCAAATATTCTGCCTCGTAGTTGAGCTGCTGGTGTCCTTCGTAGTTGAGGGAGAAGCTGCGGACCTTGCATTCGATTTGCCCCTGGGCGGTGACGTACCCGTAGTTCTTCGGACTGACCGAACAGAACTCGGCGATGTGGTCGCCCCCGCCCAGTTCGTCCTTAAAGTCCCCAAAGTACTCACCCGTCGGCGGTTTGTCTTGTCCAGGTAGGGTGACGAAGAGGGCCGAGTCCGTGTCGAAGTTCAGAACGCGCTTCTGTAAGAAGTCCAACGTCCTGTACAGTTTAAGGCGGGCCCAACAGGTGTTGAAAGCGGCTACGAAGGTGTTGAGGTTGGTACCCACGGGATTCTCTTCAGCCACGTTCTCGTACTGGAGTTCGAGACAGTCATCAGTTCGAGACGTTGAGGAGGTACATGTCCCGAACGTCGTGCTGGTCGCTGAGGAGAAACTCGTAGAGGTCGGAGGGGTCGTTGAATTGACGGGTCTTGGTCTTGTTGAGGGGTTGGCCAAACTTGCCCCACATGGATTTGAGCATGAGTTTGGCCACCTTGCGCAGTCCCGGATTCTTTTCGATCTTGGTCGCGTCCAGTCGAACCCCTTCATTGGCGTGGCCTCGACTTTAATCTTGAGCCAGGTGTCCACGTAGTCGGCAAACAACCCCTGTTTCGTGTGGGGGAAGTGCCAGACTTCGTGGATCTTTAGGATTTGCTAACCCTGGCGGACAGCTTCTTCCAGTTCAGGGGTGCACCACGTCCCGGTCAAAGTGCGGTCAGAAGGGTCGTGGTTGCAGGTCCAAACTTTGTCTTGGAGAGGTAGGTCAATATGGGAGTCGACGCAGCGACGACACAAGGGAAAGGTTAACTTCTCGGCGAACCGGTACGAGAGGACAGGATGGTACAAATCAAATGGAGGCAGGATGGTGACTTTGGCCAGGCCGAAGTAGGGGGAGAGGTCGGTGCCGGTTGGGTTGTAAATAAAGGTGGGACGAACGATGGGAAAGACGGTGTTCTTGTTGACCCAAGGATAGAGACTGTCTTGGGTTTGGTCCATCCCCCGAAAAAGGCATCGCGGGGATTGAGGGGTGGCTGAAGGTGGAATCTCTCCACCAAGGTCTGAGTGTTGGGGTCGGTTTTTTTCAGGTCACCCCACTGGCACTCCCACATCTCCACCACTTCATACCCTCTCTGTCTCAACAGGGCCATCTTCTTCACCGTCCCCATTTAGACATCCTCGGGCGTCCGACCTTGCAGGTACAGAGAAGGTTCGCCTCAGTTAGGGTAATGGACCTTGCATCCGTGCCACAGACAACCATTGAACTCGTAGGCGGTGTGGGTCACGGGATCGTACCCATCGACGGTGTAACGGGTGCCGGGGACGCGATGTTCTCCTCTGCTCCGAGCATGGTCGAGGACGACACCTTGGGAGCGCTCCACATACTGTAACCACTCGAGGCTGGCGTGCGAGTGCTTCGGGGTACGGCGCCATCCGTGCTGGGGTTCCGAGGCTAGGGTGTTGGGGGTCAGCCGGTTCTTGCGAAGATCCCAACTGCAGGCGGCGGCGATGGTGATCTTGGAGAAGGGGCTAAAATCGGCGACGCTCTCGAAGGCGGTCTTGAAAGTCATGCACCCTTCCTTGAGGAGCTTCACGTCCGACTTGCCACCTGGGTGTCGTACCACCGAGGGGCAACGTGCGGTGACCGTAGGTGTCGCGGGGTGGTAGGGGACCGACGTAGTCGTGGTTGGTCTCGGTATTAAAGAAGTGGGGAAAGTTACCCTTCTTCAGTTCGGCGAGGCCGAAGGTCTTGGGGAAGGCCGCCAAACCCATGGCGAAGAGGGAACGGGAGTCGATGAAGCGAATATGATGCACTTCCATCATCAGGATCTTTCCCTCGTTCCTAATCTGTTTCACCGTTCGGTTTTGAAGGACGTACTCCCTCATCACGAAGTACCCATCGTAGGCCTGGAAATTGTGGGCCAGGACGGTCAGGGTCACGTCGTCGTCCACCAAACGATCCAACCACGCCACGAACCGAACGAGGCAATCGTGACCTTCAAAGACGTGGCACGGCTCTGCATCGAGTTCCGTCTGGACCATCAAAAGGTTGGGGACGTTGCCGCAATGGATGGAAGAAGTATTTGCGATCTTGGCCGCCCATTCGGGCAACCCCCCACGTACAAGGTCCTCGAAATGGATCGAACCCCTTTAAAAGGCACGTTCTACGACGAAGATCTTCAGAAAGTGGACGTCGACGACGAGACCATTTGGCGGATCGAGAAAGTGCTTCGTCGTCGAGGGGATCGTTTATTCGTCAAGTGGAAAGGGTTTCCTGACCAATACAACATCCCGACAAAAAACCGAGCAATTTCAAGAACCGTTTCAACCAGACCCTTCAATTTCGAGGGAATCATTGGGTTGTCGGTCTGACGAGTATCTTCATTCCCGATTCCGGTTTGGATTTCGGCCCTCTCCTTCACAAGGGTTTTCGCCCTCATTCTACTAAGAGAAAACATGTTGGGGGGCACTTTAAGACGATACCGACCGGAGGGAGCGACGGGAAAAGGTCTTCCTTCCTTACTCCTGAACCAACTCGCTCCAGGATTATCCCCCGAACTTTCCGAATCGTCACGAAGGTCGCCCCGAAACGAAAGCTCCCCCAACGCCGAGAGGTTATAAAGAAAGCCAAGAAGCACGGTCTCAATCTAGTTCGCGACATCTTGAGTTGAAGATCCAAACCTCTGTCGCTCTTGACCCACCATTGGAAGTTCGGGTCTGTCCCATCACCAAACCTCGTCAAGGAACCCTCCCGTCGACGACGATCTCCTTACGACTCACCTCTTGCAGGGTAGGCCGCTCCCGAAAGAAGGGACCTAAAAAAAAGACGACGACGACGAAACGTATAAAAAAGACGACCTCCTCTCACCTCTCGTCTAGTTGGAACGAACAACCATGGAGGGAGGACATTGTCAATCCGATCGCCTTCTCAACGATCAGGTTCAAATGTTTACAGTGCCGGCCACCGATGCCATGGTGTTGGCAGCTCGAGAAGTGGAGTATTTTCCCACGTCCGAGACGACCATCACGCCGGTGGCAATCACAGTTCCTGCCAATACCCAATTCTTGGATCTCAGCCGGACGTTTTTGCGTTTGGAGTGCACGGCCAAGAAAGCCGACGGGTCGAATACTGCCGCCGACGAACTCTTTAGTCCAGAAAACAACTTCCCCCACACGCTGTTCAAGCAAGTGTCTGTCAAAGCCAACGGAACCCTGTTGACCTAGGAAACCGACACGTACCATTACCGAGCTTTCCTGTCTCGGTTCCTTAACCACGACGACGGCGACGTCAATACGTTCCTGCAGTTGGGGGTGTGGTACCCGTACGAAGGGATTTATGGATGCAGTGGCATCGACCCTCCCCCCGTCCTGACCGCCAACAATGTGGACAAAGCCACCCCCGACGCCGCTTACACCGCTTTGACCGACTCCAAGAAATGTTACCTGGAAGGCTTTTTCAACACCAGGGATACCTTGGTCGGGGGGGTCAAACGCGTGTATTATATTCAACCGTTCACCGAACTGTTTTCCATCCACAAATACTTGGTGCCTCAAACCGAATTGAACCTCCGGTTTAACCTGAACGACCCAGCCTTGTACATGATGGGCGTGGGGGAAGGAGGACGAGCCGTGGCCGCCGATTTCAAGTTTTCTCTCTTGGTCCGTCGAGCGCAACACAACAGCGAGACCTATAGCCAACCGGCCTAAGCGCGCACCCCTTGAAACATCAAAACGTCAAGTATACCGTGCCCAAACTGCAGGTCAAGACGTATTTGATGTTGGCCAGAGAACGGAACTTTGAAAAGAACAATCTGTTTGGAGGTCGCGGGCCCGACCGTCTGTGGGTGGGTTTGGTGGTCACCCGAGCCGTCAACGGCGACTATGCCTGATCCTCGTTCTGTTTTCAAAATTTGGCATGCAAGAAATCAAACAGACCATTCGCGGAGAAGCGTATCCGTTTCAGGAGATCCAATTGAACCACGATAACAGTCACCGCGACAAAGAGGGTTATTTTCACCTCCTTCAAGCGTTGGAAGCCTTTCACAAAGATACCCCGGTCTTGGTCAAACCGGAGATGTGGGGACGAGGAGGAAGTCTGGCCTTGTTTGCTTGGAACAATACAGCCAACGGCAGTGCCGACGGAACCATGCTCAACCCTAAACGGACCGGCGTCACCCGACTCACCTTCACTCTCGGTACTCCTCTTGCGAACAACATCACCGTGCTCGCCCTGGCGAATTCGAAGGCGTGATAGAAGTGACTCCCGCCAACGCGTACGTGTACGATCCTCTGGAGTAGGTCGTCGCTCAAAAAAAAGAAAGAAAAGAAAAGAAAAATGGAATTTCATCCTTTATCGACCGAAGAGTTGAAGGAATTGGTGGAAGGTTCTCCTACCTTAAAACCTCATTTAGCCAGCGTGTTTGCCGAAGACACCTTACCCGACGCCCCGAAGAAAAATCGACCCCAAGGTTACGTGGTCAACACCGATCCTTGACGTCGCGAAGAAGAACATTGGTTAGCCCTGTGGACCGCCGGGGACAGTACATGCGAAGTGATGGACAGTTACGGGATCGGACCGGGCCGTGGCGTTTTTTCCACCCCTCGACTTCAACGATAGCTTCGCCAACACTGTACGAAGAGTTTGGTCAACACGTAGGGCGTCCAGGCCTTGACCAGTTCGACGTGTGGTCATTACTGTTTGTATTATTTAGTGTTGAAGAGTCGAGGCACGACCATGAACGATTTCTTAAACCTTTTTAGCAAATACGATATGGTGTATAATGATCACGTTATCTCTCGATGGCTGCAACGCGAAATGTATTAAAAACTGGCCAAGCAAAAATAAAAGTTCAGTTGTGGTTAATCTCAAGTGTCGTCATGAGTCGTCTCCCGGGAGAAAAGGGATGGAAACTCGAGAGAGCCCCTCCCACCCTGACGTTTCGCCGTTTTCGTCATCCTACTTCCCTCTTAGTGGTAGGACCGAGCGGATGTGGCAAGACGGTGTTTGTCACGTCGCTCCTGAAAGATCCCTCCCGTTATTTTGCTCCCAAGATGCCTCTCCATCTTCATTATTGTTACGGGGCCTGGCAACCCGGGTTTGAAGACCTAAAAAAAGCGGGGGTGTCCTTTCACGAAGGCATCCCGACACAGACCGATCTCGACCGATGGTTTCGTCCGACCGGAGGAGGTCTCTTGGTCTTGGACGATTTGATGCAAGAAGCGGGGGACGATCCCAACGTGTTGAATCTGTTCACCAAATGGTCTCACCATCGCGGCATCACCGTCCTGTACCTGTGTCAAGATTTGTTCCCCAAAGGCAAATATGCCAAAACCATTTCCCGCAATGCCCATTACATCGTCGTCTTTAAGAATCCGAGGGACAAATTAGCCATCAAGAATCTGTTGATGCAATCGTTTCCGGAAGAGTGGCGCGAATTGTTGGAGGTGTTGGAGGCGACGTCACGTCCCTTTGGGTATTTGATTTTGGATTTACATCCCGCGTCGGACGATCGATTTCGCCTGTTTGCGAGAGTGTTAGAGGGAAAAGGAGGCATGCGAGGATTCACTTCCTCACCATGTCCACCGTTAACTTGGACAATTTACTCCGCCTGGACGACGAAGAAGATTGGATTCGTATCGTGAAGGAGTACGAGTCGGGACCGAGTCCTCGTGAGATAAGACGACCTCCTTCCCCTTCCCGTTCGGACGAAGAAGAAGACGACCCTCGTCGACCAATACTCGAGGAGTCCTACTGGGGTAGGCTCGCAACCGAATCAACTTCCTTCCCCTCTGCACCCCAGTACGGATCGAAGATGCGGACGATCCTTCCAACTGGTTCGGCGAAGACGGCGAACCTCCGTCGAAGCCGCTCCTTCACCTCCTTCGCCGCCTCACGACGACGATGATCGAGGAGGAGGACGACGACGAGGAGGACGACGAGGGGGGCGACGAGGGGGACGACGAGGAGGAAGAAAACGTCCAACACTATAAAAAGGATCAGGTCGATCCGGACGGGTTTCATTGGGAGTCGGACGATGGGAAAGAAGAAGAGAGCTCCATCCAAACGACGGCCCCTTTCCCGTAAAAACAAGACCAAAATTTCCTTAGCTCAACGCCGTCAACTCGTGCGTGAACTGTTCAAGATCCGTCGAGGTCAACAAGGGGGAAATCTTTTGAAATTCTTTGAGAATCTGGGAAACAAGATTATTCAAGCCGTCTAAACGTTGATCAAGTAAGGCGATGGAACGGAAAAGGGGAAGAAGAAGAAGAAAGCCCGTTCTAAGAAGAAGAAGACGGAAAAGAAAAACAACAAGACGTCAACGAGGAGGGATCTTGGGTCTTGGAGCGTTGGCCAAAGGCTTGTTGCGCTCCTTAGGAGGGGATCTATTAGGGGGTGTCTTGGGAGGTTCGCCCTCCCACGCTCCAAGAGCCCCCACCCTCCGCCACCCCCACCAGGGTATTATTACGATTACGCTTAAACGTCCACCCCTCAGAAGCATCATGCCTTCGAGTCGATCACGTCGTCGTCGACAACGATGTCCCCAACAAGGTCGCGGTTTATTCGGAAGTCTGATCAAAGGGTTGGGTCGCGTCTTGTTCCAGAAAAAAGGCGAGCTCTCGTCCGTTTAGGCAAAAAGTATTTAACCAAGGAGACGTTAAAAAGTTTAGCCAAAACCGCCGCCTCGGAAGCCGCGAAAGGAGCCGTGAGTGGAGCCTACCAGAAGATAAAGAAGAAGAAGAAGAAATGAAACGGATACGTCGTCAATTGCCTTTTCTCCAGGCCTTGTTCCGAGCGAAACAGAAAGAACAGCAGCGTCCGGAACTCTTACAACATGCCAACAGCGATCAAATCAACGCCGTCAGTGAACTGGTTCTGAATCTGTTACGCGGAGACGTCTTCGACGTTCATCCCGACCTCTTACCCCGTCTACGACGTCACAAACACGCTTTAAGGGAACTCAAGCAAAGAAAAAATTCCGTCAAGAAACGACGGAGTCTCTTGTTACGCCAAAAAGGGGGAACTCTGTGGTCAGTGTTGGGCGACGCGTGCCGTTGCGTGGTGCCTCCCCTATAAAAACCGACGAGCCCGATCACGAGATCATACAACATCATCATGAAGGAATTCTTGATCCTTTCCCGAGACGAAGACATTCGAGACGTCCAACAGTACAAAACCGAATTAGTACGGGACGATCCTCATCTGAATCGGGCCGCCCAAGCGGCCGCCAAAAAGAAACGTCTCTTTTAAGATCCCACTTTCTCGAAACAAACCCAATTCCGACACATCAAACAATTGGATACTCAACTCCATCGGGCTACCAAACGTCTCCGTTAACTCCCCCAACCGATTTCGTCGGCCGGGCGGACCCAGGAGAACGAGGAGGAGGAGGAGAACGACCAAGATGGCGATTGGATGACCACCGCCTTTGACAAATGGATGAATAAAATGCTTCAACAGACCAAGAAGAAGAAGAAGAAACCCGCCGTACCACCACCACCGCCGCCACCACCACCACCCCTACCTGTCCGACCTACCCCCCGACGACGACGACCACCTCGTCTTCTTCCTACCACCCCACCCACTCACAGATCCACCCCTAGACCCTCTCGCGTCCTTCCGACCCCTCTGCCCACCCCTAGCACGTCCAGGAAACCCTCCAACTTTTTTGAGGCAACCATGCAAGGAGCCGTGGGTCGTTTAACCTCTCCTATAAAAGAGTCGGAACCCTCCCCCCAAGATCAATTTCCTCGACTCATGTCCAGGTTACGTTCGGGATAGGCTTGGAAACCTTTTAAACGAGAACCATGGGCCGTACCCAAATACGAAAGACGACAAAAAGGAAAAGGGGTGGATCTTCAAAAGTGGGTGTCCACGACGGGAAAGGTTTCCATTGGCCTGGTTATCAATATCTAGGTTCTGGGACTCATCTCCGGAAAAGGTTGAAATGGGGCGATCCGGGCATCAATCGCTTGGATAAGATTGCCAAACAACACCATCTGGCATATTCTAAAGCCCGAACTCTGAAGCAGAAACATCGTGCCGGTCGCCAAATGATCCAAGCCATCGACGCTCTCCAGGGCAAGAAAACGGGAACCGAATCGTGAATCGTGAACCGGATAATGAAAACCAAACTGAAACTAGGCTTGTAGTCCGAAAAAAAATAAAAAACATGTTGATGTTGAATCTTTTTTGGTGGTTTATTCTTTAGGCACCATCACAGAGAGTTTTTAACCACTAAAACTTTTTTAGCGTCTATAACAAACGAGGGCTTGCCAGCAAGTTAGACGATGAAAAGTATCGCCGAGTTCGCGTTAACTAGCCTGACCCGCAAACAAACGATGGGTTTCCACCTGTGTGTCGGCATGTTGACAACCACCACCTCCGCTTAAAATCCTCCCACACACGATCCCTTCCCCCAATACCTAGAACAAGGAGACACGTTGTTTTTGGTACTTGGCTCACTTTTATTGAACACGTCCCTTAGAAATACAGGGTTGAAAATCTTAAATCAAACTCCCAATGACTAATGCCACGCGGTTCAAAACGAGTATGAAGGTAGCGAACATCTCCATCCCCGGCATTTAAACGAAATCGATAAGAATCGCAATGCTCACACCATTGAACCACTCATTGGCGGCAGAGGATATCCCGTCCTAAAACCTAGCTCGGTACGAATTTTAAAATAAAAAATTAAAAACAATGAATGGCGTAGTCCTGGGTATTATAGTAGCACACCCCACTTTTTCGTTCAAAAAGGACGGAGACGTTTCTATAATCTTGGGTCCCCGCGTCGAGACGAAACCCCAAGGGATCAAAACGTTCGCACAAATGGGTTCCTCTGGACAAACAGCGAATACCCCAGGCTAACACCTAGGAACAAAGGGTGAATCTTTTCTTTACTATCAGGTAAAAACACTTTAAGTAATATTCAGGGGTTGGCGTGGCGTACGGTTGATCTAAATCGATTAAACTAAAATAAGTATCAAAACATCCGATTATTTGATAACCACGGTCATGATAATACCGCGGAAAAAGATCGGGCAAGACCCTTCCTGCGCACAGTCGTGCGCCCTCCTTGCAATCTTTGGCGTTGATCAAAATGTTCGCAACGGTGCCCCTCAAAATAGAGGTCGCAATAGACCTCGGACATCAGGACTTTTTTAAAAAATAAAAAAAAAGGGAGGTTTAAGAAAACCATCGCACCCGACGAGGTGACACGTGACGACATAGAGTCGCGGGGACGAACGGGAACCGATAAAAAAGTAGAAATAACACGCCGCGTCGAAGGAAAGGAGGACCTACAAAAAAAGGGAATCAAAAGAGGTTTAAAACAGGGAAGTCTTTCCAACACTAACAAAACTCTAAAATCGCTTCGACCTTCGCCTTCCGACGTCGTGTCTATGTTCACAATAAAGGTAATCAAAGGCTTCACAGCTCGTTCCTGGCGATAGCACCTTTTTTCAAGAAAAAAAACTCAATTCAGTAGAGCCCCTACCCTTCCAGCCGTTTTCTTCGTAACAAAAGAGACGTTTTAAGCCACTGTGCCATCCTGTTAAGCCCACCACCTGAAGGATTAGGAGCGTGGTTCGCGTAAGACGAGAAACAAATATCTTTTTTGATAAAAACAATAATCGGTTCTTTTCTTTTTGATTTCTTCCATGTGGAGACACCACCCGTACTTATTGTGGGTGACCTTTTAAGACAATCGAAAACGAAAACAAAGTCAATCCTCTAGAAAGGCTCGAACAGGAGGACAGGGTGACACACACAAAACCAATCTCTCAGACGGGCCAAACACGTTCTACATTTGGGGCAGGAAACGAAACGCGTCCCTCCTGAAACATAAGGTTTCCAAATCTTGTCGAGGAACCATGTTGTTTGCATCGGGGAAGAAGAGGCAGTTCTTGATGGATTTCGCGCCACGTGGCTGGGGTTTCAACATCAACCCAGTCGTCCACCCGTTCGGCCTGGGGAAGATCCTACCACTCTTGGCGCTGGGCGACGGCGACGCGGATATCTTTGCCTTTCACTGGACGGTCCATCCGGTCTTTGGCGTCCACCAGGTCTTGAATCTGCTCCCGTCTCAGAAGGCTGAGCACCTCCGTCAGGAACAGAACGGGCAAGACCGTCAGCCGGGTTCCCTCCAACTCTTTCAAGGAATCCGCTTGGGCGTACAGGGCTTTGTTCTGGGGTTTGGTCATTTTCTTTCTTAACCCTTGTTTCCCCTAAAAGTATCGGCGACGAGCCGTCCCTGGATTTTGGGGTTCTTCGACTTTCTCCCCATCGTATTGGGTAAAGGTCGTGGCTCCTTCGGGCGCAAACAAGACTTCTCCGTCCAACTCGCCTCCTTCATCGTCTTCTTCTTCGCCTATCGCCCACATTTTCTTTTCGTTCTTGACTTCCATCTTTCTTTCTTGCCACTTGCAAAAAGGTTTGAAAACGATTCGGACGCATGGTCTGATTTTATAGACTGGAGGTCTAGACGTCATCACACCAAATTTGGAAGATAGATCCAAAAAAGGGGATGAGGGGTACCCCCCTCCCTTCAAAAAAAGATGACGTCATTTCCTGTAGAAGGGTCTACATAAACCAAACGCTTCTGAAGCCCGCCACATCTCCCAAAACTCAGTGCTTTAGAAGTTTTTACAACAAAAGTCAAACAAAATGACCAAGAGAATGTTGTATCTAGAGAAAGTTTTTCTGCATTATGCAGTAAAAGAAGAGGTAAGATCTTTTCTTTTATTTCTTATTTTTTATTTTTTATTTCATTTTATTTTTTTATTTCTTATTTCATTTTCTTATTTTTTATTTCTTATTTCGTTTTCTTATTTTTTATTTCATTTCATTTTTTTATTTTTTTAATTTTTTTTCTGACTGCAACCCATTTCTTTCTTTAGACGGACCCCGTGGCCAAAGGGTTGGCGGAAGCGGTTGCAGCCACTACCATCCCTGCCTCGGATGCCTCTTTTGCCGCCGCGGCCGTCCCTTCAGCTAAGAAAATCATTTTAGAGTATAAGTTGGAAGAAATAATTGGTTTTCGATTATGGGACCTTCTTTTTTACCTTTTATTATTATTCTTGCTGTTGTGATTATGATTATGATGATAGGGGATCTCATTTTCTTTGTTTCTTTTATAGAACGACCCCTTGGCTTTCTCCATGCCGTCGTCCGTCTCCTCCTCCACCACTTTCCTCACGTCCCTGGACCTGGACGAATGGGAACCACCTCAGACCCAGAAACCCCAGACTGAGCAGACTGAGGAGACCCAGTCCAAGACCGAGCCGAAGCCCAAAGAGAAGAAGAAAGAAAAGAAATTCCATGGGATCTTGCTTAAGTGCCCTCTGGCCCCCAAAACCTTGGACCATTTGTACAAACTAGTGTAAAAAAAGGTAATAAACACACACGTTGATTTGATAAAAAATTTTGTCTTGTTTTTTATTGTGTGATTTCTTCTTGACAGGAGGGGGGTCCTTGATTTCTTTCTTGTAGTAATAGTACTGGCTTTTCGTACAACCTAGGTGGGTTATTTTTCTTACAATTGTTTGGCTAGTTGTACAACTTTGGTTTGGACTTCTTTTGCCCAAAACACGTGCAGTTTCTGATCGGAACAAATGAGCTCAATGTTTCTGCCTTGTTGTATTTGGTTGACCATTTTCAGTAACTGATCCAACAGGCTGTTGTTTTTCTCGGCCACGGCTGTTTCCACCACCTCGTTCAAATAGTTTGAAGAGTGAAGAGTTTACGGGTCATCCTAGGGTCTTCTCCCGGTATTTCAAAGGGGGGCACCAAGGTAAAAGGGACCCGCTCGGGATCCGCTCCGCAAACACGTGAATCGACCCCAGGTCTTTTTCTTCAGTTTCTTGCGTTTAGGCGTGGGGTCTTCTTCCTCTTCTTGCTCCGAATCGATCGAGGGGACTTGCACCTGGGCGGCCTCAAACTTACAATCTTGAGCATTCGGCATCAACCATGGACCAGACCCTTTCAAATACACAAAGATTTCAGGGTCTGACCCAAACGTCTCGTAGGGAGTCATCTTGTGCCAATCACTTCGATCCCAGTATTGAGCGCCCAAATTCTTCACGTGGGTTCTCAACACTTTGTACTTGTAAGCCGGATCGTCCCGACATTTTTTGATCTTCTTGTCAATCCCCGGGACCACGCAATCACTTGATCCTGGTCCACATACGGTTTTAACAGGGCTTCTATATCACTCTTAATCATGCCCGCCATCCCACCTTCTTTCTTACTCTTTCCTTTCGCGTTCGGCACAATCACACTCATTTTATACCTTCTCGATCAACAATCTCCTCAACTGACTCTTTTTCCCCTCCTTTTTATCTCTTTTTTCTTTTTCCCGCCTTCTTTTACAGTCACGTGATCCCTCTTCCCCGCCCTTTTTAGTCACGCGATCCCACCTCCCACCACAGCTCTCTCGACCAATCCGCGATCCCTTTTTTCCCGCCTTTTCAGTCACGTGGTCTGTCGACCAATCCCAAGCCAGGAATCTCTCGACCAATCAGAGCACCGGCATGAAAGCGAGGTAAACCATCCCATACTGTCTGATAAAACTACTGCGGGGCCTTTCTCTGCAGGGTACAAATCTTCTTAGAGGGTTGCGAAGTACTCCATTGGAGACAGGAATTAGTTTGGCGTAGTAAGGAGCGCTTGAGTACCCGTCCACGAGTATCGAGGATCGTTTAGATTCGCCCCGGTCCTTCACGGCCGATGATATGCTACTTAGCCGTTTGACTTCCTTCCACCAAGAAGATGGTTTGCAGTCTTTAAGAGGTTAACTTTTGACTCATAGCACTGTACTCTGCATGTCTTGCGCTCTCGGTTCGCGCGGTTGCGTAGATAACGGAACATTGGCCGATTTCCCTCAGCTAACGCCCTCTGTCGCTGCATCATGAGTTTTTTCAAAGCCGGGTTTTGCCAGGGAGGTTCAATTGAGTGGACTGTTTTAGATCGTAAGGGAGGTATTCTTTTCAGCTCTGTCTCTGTCTGAATTATCGATTCGAAGATAGACGTCTTTTCTTCGCAGCTATCTGCATTGCTAGCAAGGGCTTGTACGTTAACCCCTTGAAGGTACATGTACGTGCGCATCGACAGGCGGTTGCTTGGTCTTAGATCTCTTGGTTTGAAGGCAATTCTTAAGTTAGGGAGTGATGACCGATTTCTTGGTTGAAGCTTAACAGATATATGGTCTGACAGGCCAGGTGAAAGGCGTTGAATAGGGTCGTTGTAGAACTCTGCAAGGTTAGAGAAAACCTGGTCTAAAAAACTCTTCTCGCGCGTACGAAAATTCATAATCTGCTTTAGGCCGAAGCTATTTTGTAGTCGTTTGGTTTTTAAGCAGTTGAAGTCACCGACGATCAGCAGGCCGCAGTTGGAAAAGCGGGATTCAATTGTTGATAAACGCTTCCATGAATATTCTAATGTTGCCGAGTTGTTTGCTCTTGGAGGACGGTGAATAGTTCCTAGAACAACGCAACTGTAGCCCTTTGAGAGACGTTCAGGTCGCAATTTTATCCAGAGAGTTTCAAAAGATTCATCTTGAAAATCGTCTAGAACAGTAAAGTTGATATATCCTTAACAAAGGTAAAAACTTCTCCATGTATAGTGTTTGTCCTGTCCATTCGCACAAGGTTAAAGCCATTTAATGCTACGACATTATCATGTATATGACTCTGAAGCCATGTCTCCGTTATACAAACACTATAATTCTGATGAAGCCTTCCACAAGTGAAGGCAAAACGTCAATGCACTTTTAGATTTTTTAAAATTTTTAACCCGTGAAAACCGTAAAACCTTTTATAGATTTTATCTTTTTATCATGTCTTATCCACGCGAAAGCCTAAATGGCTAAAGATTAGTAAACACAGTCAAAATTGGCATTTTCAGCGACATGGCGGATTTCATCGATTTTAGGAGCAAGAGACATAAAGTTCGTTAGGTACAGCGACCGAATGAAGGCAGATGTTGAACCCTTGTTTGATGGTTCGATATTTAGAGATATGTAGACACAGTTTGAAGGGTTGCGCCCTCTTCGAGTGGATTGATGCTATATCGCCAAAGACACGCGCTGTTGGATTGTTTGAATTTCCTAACGGCAGAATTTGTTTCGCTCTTGGACGAGACGGCCGGCTCTCGTACCTCTATAGCGAGGCCAAAAATTGTCAGAGAGACCGAGACCTTGAATTTAAATTCGGAGACCTTGGATTTTAATTCCGAGACCTTGGATTTTTTCCCCCAGGCGTTGGATTTCATTTCTGAGACCTTGGATCTTACTCGACATTGATAAGTTTAAAGCGCTGTATCGTGTATTACTAGATATTTTTTTAAATTTTCTTTTTGATTATGTTATTGGTTGCAGGTCTGGTTCTAGTTGTTAATCCCTCAGATTCTTAGAGCGTCTACACTATGAATTGAATACCTATGAAAATACTATGAAATCTTAGGGAAATTTCATAGTATTTTCATGGCCTTTTCATAGTATCAACCTATGAATTGTTTGAAGTTTCATAGGTGATTCA
>JANVCF010208268.1:0-18052 GCA_025388745.1 Hydrozoanthus gracilis
TATCTTGAAACTTTTGACGTTAGGCAATGCTCTCGAAACGCTTGTCTCGAAGATGCTATCGTTGATATTCATGGACTAAATTTCCGTACTCATCCATACTTTATTATGCATACGAAGACCAAATATCGGCGGTAAACGTCGCTTTAAGAGCAACTAAAATTCTCGAAATCACTGTTAGGGTTAGGAGTTATGGACAAGCTTGGGGTAAGGGTTGTATCTTTTATTTCCTGAAATGAAAAGTTTGGCGAACATAAACTGCATGAAAATAAGAAGTTTGGCGGCCATTAGTGACCACTCATTTTTTATGGGTAGGGGGGAGGCGGTGCAATTTGGGGTCATCCCCCCAAAATGGACAAAAAAAGGTGGGGGCATGCGAAAAAATTACATGTTTAAAGGGGGGGGGGGGGGGAGGTCATCCCAAAAATAATCACCATCCAACAGGTGTTGCATGACCAAAGAAGCAGAGGGCCTGGTATATCTGATTTTCATAACTACCCGCAAGTGTTTATGACCCATTTTACATTAGACTGGATTTTTTTTGCACTGCTTATCATCCATGTGGGGGTGATCAGACTGCTTGTGTAAAAGAAATGGGCAGTCTTCCTCTTCATATCATTCTTAATACTTGCATCTGACCCTGAATCCTGTTCCTACTTGCTTCAGTATGTTATAATAAGTTTAGAATTTACCATTTTGGCTTAAAAAGTGCTAAAACAGCTTGTAGAATACTGTTGTCGGTTCTTTTAAAAAAGTTAGTGTATGGGGGAGGAGGGGCACCTGAAAAATATTAAGATTACGAGAGGGGGGGAAATTGGGTATGGTCCATTGAATTACACCGCCCCCATTCACAAAAAATTTTAGCAACCTATTCTTTATACTTTAATTTCTTTATACGTTTCTTTTAGTATTCAAATGTAATGTATAAAAAGCTAGGTTAATTTTTGTTTCACGAAGTCAAAAACCAGGAACATACTTAAATTTCTTAGACCACAATGTAACTATTACACTCAATATACGATTATAGTGTATATACTGATTCTTATACCAATTTTGTGTCTCACAGTGGTATTACTAACTTATAGCTGAGTTATAGCTGTGCGACTAATAGCACTACTTCTGTCCTAATATATAACCTTCAGATCACATTTGGATAACCAATGGCTAAGTTATACCCTCCTTAATTGTCCATACATTTTCTTTTCAATCCAGTTTTGTTTACGTTATCATTCTATCTGTTTTTTCAATTCTACACTCGTTAAAGTATCTTCCGTATTCATTGTCTTAGCTGCAGAAACTCGCTAAAAGAGGTTTTCATCATGACTTATTATTATGATTACTATCATTATTATCATTGCTACTATTATTATTACTTTTCTTCTTCTTCTTCTTCTTCTTTTTCTTCTTCTTATAACTAGGACTGCGAATGTTAACACGGGTGAGACGTTTCGAAATGATTTTGCTTATGAACTATGTAGGAGATTCCGTGTATGTTGGGTTTGGGACACGGCAACGTAACTGTGGGAGATTAAACTGTGTTTTTGTTTTTTTAAAACAAAAACTTGATCAGGCGTGCAATTCTCGAACACACAATCATCCTGCCCGCATCATATAATTTACGAGTTTTTCAAGACGTTGAAACAGTTTTTTAATCAGAGGGCCGATTACGTATTAGCAAATCAGACGTTTTTTTAACAAAAATATGTTTGTGCATGAGAAGAAGGTAGTTCTATCCCAAACTTTATCTTGTTCGTATTTTTCAGTAAAACGCATTTTATGCAAGACAAGGAAAAACATCGTTTGAACATTGTGCGAAAAACCATCAGTTTTAAAAAGGTAGATCTTCAAATAGTTTAGGCAAAACAGTATCCAACGCTTGTTTTAACTGTCTGAACATTTTTTGCAACTTGAATGAGTTTGCTGTTTGTTATAGCAGTTCTAGCGTAGTTATAGATGTATATCATTCAAGCTGTCTTAAAAGCAGTCTGTCTTTGAAATAACGCTGAGAAACTGAGAAAGTATACCAATCAGGTACAAGGATAATTACTTTCTCTCGATCACCTTTTACTGGCGTGTTTTTGTTTGATTTTATTGTGTACCGAAAAACAGGAACCGCAAATTGCCATAGTTTTAACACAGTGGACTTTTCATTAATATTTGAATTGTGGGAAACAAATTCAAAACGAATTTGAATTGCAAAATGTTCAACTTTCAGTGTTTGTTTATAAACACCAACCGCAAATAGCCGCTTCTGAGCAATCTGATTTGTAGTTTGTTTGGTTTTCACAGAAATATAATAAATGCAGTTCTTAAGTATTTACCAAACGTTCTTAGCGAAATCGGTTCACGATTAAAAGCTGGGTGAATGAAACAGGCTTGTTTATACAGATTGTCTGATTGTCAAAATCCGCAGATAATTGTCAAACTGTGAAGACGAGTTGTTTCCTTGCCAGTCACGAAGACAAGATTATTTTTTACCCTCTTTTATATCTACAAAGAACATTAAAAGACTACACAAAAAAGAAAGTTTGAGAGAATTAATGTTCGGTTCGTATTTGTGTTAGTTTAGCCACGTCAAGCTGTTTGCTCCATTTTTGAAAGATCAAGGGAAATGTAACTCACCGCATTGTTTACCTTTTCTGTTAAAATTAGTAAGAGTAATTGATAATTGCTTTTTGAGAACTCGCCGTGTTTGCAAAAATTGGGTTTTTCAATGTGGCATGTTAAATTCACAGGTTACACTTTGTTTGAGTTGACATTTTCTATCAGAACAACGTGTTGGCTCAACTAAGAATAGACGTTTGTTTAACAAACTAATTCCCAAGCTATATGAATGCCTCCTCTTGTTTACTTTACAGTTTAAATCGAACTTTTTAGTTGTTCACTTCAATTGTTTCTCTTTAAAAATCGGTTTTTTTTGGCACCTACTGCGAGTTTTTACTTTGTCAGTAATTCTAAACGTTTGATTTCGCATTTGTCTTTCTCACTAAATTTTTTTTGCAAATTTTGCCGATGCCAACAAAAATTTGTATAGGGTATATATTAACGGTTGAAAATTCGCTTTTGAGACTCCCTGAATATCTTCAAGTTTTTTCCCCAAAAACAGCTTCTCGACTGAAACAATTGAAGCATATTATCTTTTTTTTTTATTGATTTTAAGACTTGCATATCACATTCCTAGCAAAGATTTTAATTTGCTCAGCAACGAGTAAAGAAAAGAAAAAAAAGCCGTGGTTTTCCATTCGCTTCAACACACAAGTTTAAAAAGAAATATGCATGTACTTTCAATAACTCGTGTTATATCAGTTTCATCAAATTCTTTCGGCTTATTTGTGTAAACGTTAAGAAACCCTAATCTTTGTGGTGATTAAAATGAAACTTGTAAGTTATAAAACGAGCTATTAGGGAAAAGCTCTTTTAAATTTAGCCTGTGTGTTGATTGCTTGCGTACATCCTTTGTTTGTTTTTAATTGCTAAAACTTCGAACAAAATGACGGCTCTTATATTATCAAAGGCGGTTTCAAATCGCAAATTATAGGTTACGGATGTTTAAGCAATCTTCAGTGTCATTGCGATCCGGGAAGACGCATTGTGTAGCTTTATGGGCTAGAAGTGCCGTTTATGAGACACAATTTTGTATACAATCGTTCCTCTTCCTTAGAACGAACCGCTTTTCAATAGCTTGTGTTATTAGCTTGTCAAAGCTTTAGTCGCCGGCCATTGATCTAGAGCGTTTAATAAACGTTTACGAATCAATTTTGTTCATGGGAGGATATGGGAGACATTTTGCTTTTAAACGGTCGTGTCTCGTTAAAACGGATTTAATGAAAGAAAAACTCACAATCGTGTCACGTTTGATATTTGCGCAGCCACAAGTTTTTGTGACAAAACCACTTCCCGAGTTTATGTTAAACAAACAGCATGGTACATAACAAAGTGTCGACAGCAGCATAACTTACAAAAAGCTTGTCTCCGAAAAGATTGGAAAGAAATCGAGGTCAAACACTGTGGAAGGCTTTTAATAAATCGTTAAACGCTTCCATCCTTTTTTAAAGGTGCTCAAAGATTAGATAAGATTTCGCACGGCAGAGAAATTGAATCATGTCGACAAGACAGAATTATATTTGAACGCAGCTTTTTCTATTAACACTGTCAACACGTTTTTAACACCCCAAATTTTGTAGAAGGCGGTAAAGCAAAGCGAAACGAAGTTAACAGCGCGTGAGATAAAAAGTGCTCCTTTATTAGTTTCTAGCAACAATAAACGAACTTGAAAAATGTGGTTTGACAGATTTCGAGTTCGCCTTTCGGCCTCTTTGTTCGTATTTGTCCCTAGTGCACGTGAGATGCGAAGAGCGAATTTGAATATTTTATATCTGCTATTGCCTGAGCGGCTTTTTGTTCCCCGCCAAACTTCAATAAGAAAATTAACAAGTAATTTGGGTAGGTTTCGGTTTGATAGACATGTGCTAATTAACCATTCTGTATTTAATCTAAATCGTTGGTCGGCAAGCGGCTTATGTCAACACTGTGACACCGACCGCTTTTTCAGGCAAGCTTACGGCGGCTCAGAACAATAGAGTTTTCGTGCGAGTCCACAAACATTATACGCTCTGTTTGTCTGACAGTCAATGTACACAAAGTGCTAAAACCTACAAAAACAGACCGGCTGTTCCAGAGATTACTTATTCTCAAGTGTGGTTGTTTTAGCGATTACAAATAAGACGTTTGCTTTTTCTAACTCTTCACCTGAGAGGTTAGAACTCGCTATGCCCAGACCACTGCGAAACAGCTATGGTAGTGCAAAACCACCTTATTCTTACATTTCCTTAACAGCTATGGCTATACAGAGCTCTCCTCAAAAGATGCTCTCTTTGTCCGAAATATATCAGTTCATTATGGATCACTTTCCATTTTATCGCGAAAACACGCAAAGATGGCAAAATTCTCTGCGACATAACCTTTCTTTCAATGATTGCTTCTTGAAGATTCCACGTCGTCCTGACCAGCCTGGGAAGGGGAGTCTATGGGCGCTTCACCCTGATTGCGGAGCAATGTTTGAAAATGGCAGCTTCTTAAGAAGGCGCAAGCGCTTCAGGTCTGACAGGGATCGAACAAGCAAGCTTGCCAAACTGATTAGCACCACAGATGAGGTTGAGGCAACGACTAAAGAGCTCCATTCACCAAGGGAAGTAGTACGTTTGACATCGAGTCAACTTCCCTCTTCACACCAAACCTTCAAGCACCCGTTCGCCATCGAGAACTTGATTGGTACGGAAAACAAGCCTGCACAAACCTGCCCTGCAGTAACACCAGCAATTCCTTCCTTGCCAACATGTCCCTCGTGTGTTTCAGCCACGGATGGCCCAATTCCCCCTTATTCGTCCAGTGGTTATCAAGCTGCTCTTTGGGCTCCCGTCGCAACGTGTGTAAAAACGTGCTCTCAACATGCACGCCAACAAGCAAAGAACTTCGAGTATGTCTCTCATTATACTAAGTATGGACCATCAGAAATGACATACATGGCCGACATGTTACCATTTTACAACCAAATGACGAACACGTCTCTTCCTTCGGTGGTTTTTCGATAAAACAACATCGAAACTTGGACCAAGTTAAAAGAACTGCATTGAGAGGAAATTGTCTTCTATTATAGCCTTCTTGGAGCTCTCCAGTTAATTTTTCTTCACTCAAAAACTGCCAGGACTAGGTTAGTTTTTGCGGTTGGACTGGTTTTTCAACATGATTATCAGATTTTGTTTAAATTACCCAGCATTTCTAATTCTTCTGACAATTTCTTATGTCATTAGGACGTGTATATATAATTGCATAGAATTGGACTGGATCAAAGAAGATACACACTTAATGTCTATGTCCAATTTTCAAATGCGGCAAAAGAAAACTAAATTTATATAAATTTCATTAACCAATTATAAGGATTTTAGCAAAACAGATTCAAGTATATGAATTCAACATACTCCTTTACCGTTCGTTAGTGATTTGATTTTGTAGTTCATCGACGAAATATTACATTTAGTGAGAAGCATTGTTAAAGAAAATTATGAAAAAAAGTTCTATTTCCGCTTTGTGTCAGTTTGAAATTGATAAAAAAAGCTGTAAAATTTAGATCAAACTACTATATTTTGTAGTTAACGAATACTGATTAATATCGAAGTCACTAAAGAGACAAACGTTGGCGTTAGTCCAATGCGGTATGCAAGCCTCAAATTTTAGGATAATCCCGAAACAGTATTGCCAAATAGCGATTGTTAAACGTTATATATGAAACGACGAGTCGCGGGTTGCAAATAAAAGTCTTGTATTGCAAAATGTTGTCATGCTAAACTTTTCTATTGAACATGCGAATGAACTTGAAATTATCGTTGCTCGAATGCTCGATTATATCTTGATCATTAGATTATAGTATATGTATTTTACCCATCCTTTTTGTCAACATTTATAGAACTATCCCCACATATTATTTTACTTTTATAGTTTTCTTGTTTTCAAGAAGCGAAGTCCGCAATGTGTTGTCCACCTTGTAAATGCATTAGAAAGGCACTTAAAATGCAAGGGCGTCTTTGCTTAAAGTTTTGAATCCAAACAAAGACTGCAAGTCGCTTTTTGACAAAATGATGGACGTTTTCCGAAGTAATTTATTCATTCGGTTTTTCCTTAACCACTTTAGCAATCGATAGGGGGGAATTTTACGTCGCTAAATTACCCTAATTGAATTCCCTGTAGATTTAAGTCGAGAATACAGTTTGCTGCTCTTCAAGTTTTAAATAGTTCGCCTGGTCAAGAGCCAGTTACGCTGAAAGGTTATGGAATGAACTTGATTGAAAAACACAGGCGTCCGACTAGTTTGAAACAAAGCGGGTTCATGCAGTTCTTTGCGGCCGCCTGTCGAGCAAGGCTTACTGAAGAGCTTTGCTCAGAAACAGTCACTAAAGTATTTGAGACCATTCAGTAACCACAATCTTCTTTCAAAATAAGCCTTGTGATAGAAAGCTGCCAAAGAAAGTCATCAAGGCATACCGCTGTGAAAAAGTGAGAAGAACTATGGATACCCTTTTCTTGGTCTTGCCATGTGCTCGATGCGTGATGTTCAAGTTATTGTAACTTTCAGGTGGGGAACCCAAAATGTGATTCAAATCACCAAGGCTTGCTTAGGGTTATACAAGCTTTCATTCAAGCGAGATTTCTTCAAATCTAGTTTTATGATAAGGTTCGTTTTCGCTGAGTGAAGCCGTTGCATTTGTGCGATGGTGACTGGACGAAGAGTGTCGCTCAGTTGGTATACGCCGAGCACAGCACGATCAGTGTTCTACAAAGAAAAGCTCACGCAAAATCTTTTATATGTTAAATTTTCGGGACATGTAAGGCACCGACCACGATATGCAACTTTATGATTGCTTTGAAAATATTAAAAATCTGTTTTTTATCTGTTCTTGACGCGTGCTTTTCACTCAGCTACAACTCTCGGCAAAAATTCGAAACGAGCGCGACACTACAGAAAATTTCCCCTTAAACTTATTGCATTCTTTCGTCGTTCTATCTCTATAGAAAAGAGTAACAAATGATTAGGAAATCACAGTTGTTGAGCCAAGCCATGGCTTATAGATATATGTTAATGAAATCGAAACACTCACGTATAATGGCACTACTAAGTTTTCTCTCTTCTTAGCAGCTCCTCAGCCGTTCTACATTCTCTGTGAATTCGATTGTATAAGTATCTTGTCACTTATAACATATATTTAGCTGGTATAAGCTAGCGTAGAGATTAAAGGAAAGTGTTTTAAAAGCTTAATAGTGAGAAACTCAAGCCACATTAAAGAGACGAGGAGATGTGTTTAATTTCGTTTCGTGCCGACGATTGTCAAAGTACTATATACACGGTGCTAAAGGAGTAGTCGGCTTTTTGCAGTGTTCTTGCTAACAAGAAATGAATAAAAAGCAGTATATAGTTTAAATTTGAAATATTTGGGACGACTAGTATCAGATTTGGTCTAAACTAAAATACGATCGATACTACGACTCAGGGAAGAGGAATAATCCACTGTTAAGAAATTCCCTCACTTTTGTACTTGCCGACACGTTCTCGCCACAACTTTTGCTCTTTAATTAAAAGCAGAAACCTTGATTCTGCTGTATTTCTAGAAAGGTTTACTTCAAACATCTTGTGTAAAGTCCTTTTTTCTAATCATTCTTGTTTGGAGGAAAACCTAGAAGGTAGTTTGAAAAAATATGTAAAATTTCGATAATTATGTTGAACAAACTTTGCCAACCACTTTCATGAATGATTCACACTTCAAACAATCAAGAAATGTTTAAAGCTAATAAATGTGAATATGTGGTGTAATTATATTGTGCCGCTTTTAGAGTTGAAAATTTTCAGTTTGTGCCGTATAAATTTAGCTAGTTTTGAATACTTTCTAAGCGGCTAACCTTTATGGTTTAGACAAACTACAGAGGCCGCTTGAAGCAGGCTTTTCAAGGCCTCCTCCGTACTTATGGCTATACGGTTTATATGCATTATTGAAAACAAAATCAATATTTACTTAATGCAGATGCAGGTTTGTCGGAAACAAAAAAATTGTCTCTTCTGCTGCGGTTTCGGGCTGTCGTACGATTGATAACGCAGGAGATGAAACTATCAGAAACATCAAAACATCTTACCTGAAAGTAAGAACATCTTTGACTTTGTATTTCAGTCTTACTTGGGTATAGCATAAGTCTCCTTCAGTCAAAGCTTTTTAACCTTAATTTCATTAAAGATTCAGGGAAGAATTAGACTGAATTGTACAAGATTTTATCAAAAAGCCCAAGCAGACTCAATCAACTTTGATCTTTTACTTTGTAAATTGCTGACAAATGTTCAGAGTTCAACTTGTTGTCGCTGCACAGTTTTTTAGGCAGACAACTGAAAGTGGCTGTCAGGTGTGTTTTTTAACGTTCCTTTAGTTTTAGCCGCCTAGTATAGCTTCATTAAAAGCCGTTCGACTTCTAATGGAGCGTAAACGTAGCTTGCTACCTAAAGTGACTGTTCATGGACACCCGCGTTTTTAACGCAGTAGGTGTAGCCGTGTTGCCGCCATTAGCCATTTAGTTTGTGAGTTTTAAGCGAAAAAGGTGGCTACACAATTAAAGAACTTGTCTGTCAAAAACTCAAAAGAAAGGCGATCAATAATGAATAGTTTTAAAGAGTATTACATAAAAATGACTGTGTGTTTAAAAGAAGGCTGCTCAACACGTTTTATGTTGGTGGCGCCTGCCAGCTGAGAACAAAACTCGGCGGTGTGTTTAAGAGCATCTCGACCAAGTTTAATTTTTATTACAGTTCTTTTTCCTACGAGCAAGGTTTTAGTTTTAGGAGAAAAAATATCGATTTCTGCACCTTCGTTGCAGACAGAGTGATGAAACTTGACTAGATGGGCAGTTTGGTATATATTAAAATTTGAATTTACCATATTGCTGCCTATCTTGTCATAGCCGGAAAATAACTGATCATAAAACACAAAATAAAATTTTCCAGCAATTTTTTGGACGTCTTTTATTTGAAAGCTATCCATAGGTTGTCTAATCTGGGACTGCCGATAGTTTGCCTAGAAGTTTATCAAGCTCTTTTTTCCCGGTTCAGTTTTACTTTTTTTGTAATTTATACCTTAAGTGCGGACTAGACTGTTAGACATTAAAAAGAGGAAACACAAACAACACTTCTTGAATTTGTTACAATGTCTTAAAAAATTTTTCATTTTTTTACTTCTTTCTCATAAAAATTGAGTGATACATCAAAATCTACTTGCAAAACATTTTGAGACCCTATACAATGAATATCCATAAGTAAAGGAATTCTACCGGTTGTATATTATATGCTTATTTTTCTAAAGTAAACTTTATACATTGTTTATTTCAAGGTTCACTATACGCTTAAACTACAAAAATGTTTCGTAATGTATTCTTCCGTTGTTAGTCAGAACAGGGTCAATCGACCTGTGATGCATAAATATTTTCCGATTTAGCAAGCGAAAACAACTGTTTAATAGTTTGTTGGGATAAACTAAAAGTTAAGATAGCCCGTTTGGATCAGCCGCTGGTTCCTTATGTACTCGTGTGCATCGATCAGTAGTATATCTGAATTATAAGGAACCAGATCCATCATGTTAATTTTGTTTTTGTTATCCTTATCATTTATTATTAGTTATTCCGGCAATATGATGATATTTACATCTCAATTTCTGTATTTCGTGTTTTCTATTTCTATTTCATAAAATCGTTATTACGGTAGAAGTGCCCAAACCAGACCAATGGCTCTTGTCCTTACAAACAAAGGCAGCTCCGAAATTCAAAATGACATCCGGATTTGCATTTTTATAAAAAAGTGTTGTGTCCATAACTCTGCGGTTTGTTCGGCAAATTAGTGAAGACTTCCATTCTTAATTTTGGACTTGAAAATCATTTTAGATCAGTATTTAGCAATTGTGTATTCTCGTGGATGTGTAAGAGTTTAACTTTTGTTGTTGTTAATATTCAAATGTAGGTGATGAGTGTAGTTCTTTTGTAATTTAGTAAACTTATCGCAGTGAATTCAACAAACGAAAAGCTGCAAAAAATCCTTTGAGCACTTAAATTTTCTCTTGTTTCTGGACTTTTGTTTCTTCTGTCGAAGTGTGTTTTTTTTTTTTTTACTGCAGCAGTGACTGGAATTGTTGGATGTTGTTGGATATTATTGTTTCGTTTCAAAGGCAGGTCAACTTGTAGCAAACGGCAACAGGATTTAAACATAACCCAGCTATGTTTTTAACAGTTATTATATACCAGTTAGTCTGTATGTTTTGCTACAAAGAGAACGTAATTTCAAATGTTTGTATGCTAATAGATAGCAACAAACCTGTATAGCCCATAATATCTTAAAGTATGCAAGGCTTTGCTTGATAATTTTCGATTTCAAACTTCTGAATCTGAGGCCCGGTGTTAAGGAGCTAACTTAGTGATATTCCAGAGCCAGCAGATAAGTATTTGCTGTTTTATTTTTATTTTTTCTCCGCCTTTACTTTAATATATGAACTTGAACTTAAAGAACACCAGCAGTCTGTGAGGAACTTGTATTGGTGAAATTCAAATCATGCCCCGAAACGATCTGTGACATTCGGATGTCAGAGGGATGGCCGACAGAGTCTGTGAGCGGGTACTACCTCCTTACTGGGAGCTCACCTAAAAAGGCTTGATAAGCGTAATTCAAGAACGATTAGCCGAAACACTAGTTGACAATTGAGAATTGACTAAATTTGGTTTTCTGGTTACAAAGAACAGGTTGCCCTTATCCATAACCTCTCTATAATAGAGATTATTGGGCATACACCAAAACATAAAAAAAGACGCTAGTTAAGCTTCTGGTTAACTAGAGATCTGCAAAGCTATTAGATTCACGACCAAACGGAAAGCATGAAAATAGTTATTTAGGGATTCGGTCAATTAGGGAAAAGGTCAAAACAATGGTACTTTCAAGGAACCCAATTTAAGGGGGTGGGGTATTATGTGCTGCCACCCACCACCTTTTCCAAAAAAACTGATATTCAGGAGCAAATATCAAGTTTAATAATATAGATATTGATAAAGCGCTTGAACCAACGCCTTCTTTGTGGAGAGAGGAGTCCATAATACAATAAAAACCAATACCCCTAAATCAGGTTTTGAGAAATTGAGCTCTGAAAAAGTGGGGAGGGGTGGGGTAGGGTGTATGTGCCGCCACCCTCCACCTCCTCCGACAAAATTGGGTTCCTTAAAAATACCATTGTTTTGACTTCTTCCCTTACCGTTAAAATTTAGGCATTATATATGGAAGTACATGAAGAGCAGAGGAGGTGCCTCTACTTTGGTCATATCCCCCACTCCCTCTTTTTATCCACTGCATAGTATAATGTTGTATCCCATAGTATAATTTAATATGCCATAGTATAAGTTTGTATCCCATGCATAATATAATTTTGTTCTAATTTAGAAGTCATCCTTTTATTAGGTTGTTATGATATAGCATTGACTGAAATTTTTAAAATAATTCAAATGTTTTGTATGCGTAGTGACTCGGCGTATCTTTCCAACCGAAACAAAGCTCTGCCTGAAACCTATCGTTGCAAATTTGTTCCTTGCCACCCCCAAATAAATGTCGAACAAGTTTTAGTTGGAAAACTGATAGTAGAAACAGTAATGTAACAGAGATGTCTTTCGTCCGTCTCGAGCCAAGTCGAGAACCGAATTATGCCTTCAGCAAACTAGTTACGCCCCACACAGCCCTCTATCCTATAGTAATTTTGCGGAATCCTTATCAAATTGCTTTTCAAAATATTAAACTGCTATCTTCCATGGAAATAACGCACTAAGAATTAACGATTGAGGTCGAACTATAACTCATAAAGTTTGAAGGTCAGTCAATAGAATTTCCCTCTTAACAGCTTAAGGCAGTTAACTGACTGTTTTCCATACAGGACATAGCTCAAACGAAAGACAGCTAACAAGAAATTAATGTCAGCTCTTTAAAAAGCGCATTCAATGAACCAACACGTCCCCCAAATTAAACTTTGCCGACTCCCAAAAACATAGAAGCTGTTTTCGTTCATTAGGAAACGAAAATTATGGTCAATGAATAATACTTGGTTTGTTTAGTCATACCCCCTACAATGTGTCTTCACACACCCAATTAGCTGGCTGCTTCTCATGCTTAATGAGAACAAAATTAAACTCTTTCTTGTATTCATCTCGAACAAAATCATTAGTTTGAAGCAATATTAAACCGCTCATTTGAAAGCAAAGCAAGCTGTGCGAAGTAGTATTTGCTAGAAAGAAAGAGAAAAGAGAATTAGTAAGTCAAATGAACTGAAATGTAACATAAAAATCTTAAAGATCGTACAGCGAAAGAGGAAGAAATATTTTGTGGAAAACTGCAGTGTACAAACTGCCTGCCAAAACAGCATCTTTAGAACCAAACGTTTAGAGTTACAAAAAATAAAATAAAATCAGCAATGGGTATTATAACAAGAAAAAATCTCTCTGAAGAAAACAAGAAAATTTTGTTCATTTAGGTTCACAGTTTGTGTCCTGTGTAAGATACATGAACGATGACGACAGTTTTGAAAATAAGTCAGATTGTTATCAGAATAATTAGTTTTTTTGTTGTTTCCCATTTTAACGTTCTCATTGATTGGGGCCTCAAAGGAATAGGAAGAGTTTTGTCCACAAATTAAGAAAACTGTCCTGCGTTTTGAACACGGTTTCTACAGGCACATGCAGAGTTTGCCTGCAACTTTGATTAGTTTTGTATTTATTCTAATGAAAACAACTATGCCGTTATTTCATGTTATTTGACGAGGGCGCGGCAAGCCTTTGAGACGCCTCCTTCGGCGAAGCGCTCAACCTCTTCATAAACTTAATAATTTCTCATTTGTGTAGCGCCTTTAGTGAAGCTCAGAAAAACGACTGCAAATGTTTATTAAGGGTTTGCTTTTTCGAGAAAATGAAGCAATCTTACCGAGAATAGAAAACTGATTTATACACTTATCAGTGACAAGGTTGAAGTACGAGCCAGCAAGACTACTGTAAGCGGTCCAGTTGTGGGGAACATTAAGCCATAAAGTTGAACTATAAGCGGTCCCTGCTTTGATGTTATTCCGCCTGCAAGTTTTAATAACTGTAAGTCAAAGAATTGTTTGCTTCAAAACACGTGCTTTATCTGTTTGATGCGAGTTGTATCGAATACTAGATAAAAATCCATTACTTTCTTTATTATAACTCGAATATTGCTTTCAAAATTTTAAGAAGAAAGCACTCAAAGGGAGCTTGCCCGTGGCTGCGGATTTTTCAAAGAGAGAACGCAGCGGCAACGGAAGAAGAAATAAGAAAATTGTTATTGGACTATTGTTGGCAAGTGACTGAGTACGGAATTATCCAGATGCTTTTAGGAGCTGTTATTTGTAAATTCTTTTTGTTTGGCAAACTTCTCTCAATTTAATTTTGATTGAGTTTTATGAGTACTATCTAGCGACCTCCCATCCATGAAAGAGAAAGTAACAACTGGTTATTTGTACGCGAGTCATCCATTTCTTTGAAACAGATCTTGCAGTTCGCACAGGCCTTTTGTTGAGGGGCAATTCTCAACAAATTGTTTTCCAAAAACACATCAATAATAGTTTTAAAAATCGTTTACAAATAGTTTTCTATTATAGATTCATCGAAGAGTACTGATTATTTGACGCAATTAGTGTAAATAGACAGATAACGCTCTCGGTTTTGTCAGTTTTAAGACTGTTACTGAAAAAACTAGGAACAAATGAATCGTTCAAAAACGAAAACACATTCACCAAAATGAGACTTCTTTAAATGTTTAAGAATCGTTTTTTGGTTTACAACTCTTCTTAATCCTTAGAGTCTTCTTCAAATAAGTTTTTATGACAAACTGAGTACGAGGCTGTTTTTTTACTTTCCACCAAATTTCCACGCATGCGTATTTCAAACAAAGGAATTGAATTGGACGGTGGATGAGAGCCGGCAGAGAATCAGGGAGGATTGTCCTTTTGGCTGTGTATTCTCATACTTAGCTCCATCAATTTCATCTAGTAGTCACACAGACAATTTGCACTATGTACACTTTCAAATTTTGTACGTTTATTTTTTTTGGTGAAACAAAATCTTTGGGCATCCTTCGGTTGCGTGAAGTGATCGTTCAAAAAAAATGAACTGGAGTTAATCTTTGAGTAACTAACTTTTGCAGTTAAATCATATTCGATTTGTGTAGTGTCTGATAGCTAAAGACTAGTTTGAAAGAATAGATACTTGACAGAATTAAAAGTAATACAGACATCAAGACAGTTACAGCTAAAAGAAGAGCTTTGGAAATATGTTTAAAAAGAAACTGTCAGAATGTAAACTTGTTTTTCGTTCAATTGGACTATCGAACGCCACTCAACAACCACTTTTAAAAAATAATGCTCAACTGTACAATCTTCCGTCCTGAAAATAAGGACACTGTAGCTTATTTTCTTATAAAGTAGCCAGCTACATGCAATGCCTTTATATAAAGCCTTTTAATTCTGCCACTGTGATGCCCACCTTAAGCAACTTAATCGTCCCGAGTAGTAACTTGCAGATTTCACGTACTCGAAAACCAAATTGATGAGTCGCGCTAAGTTAGGGAAGTTTAACTCTATTTAGGTATTTTAGCACTAGTATAGTACAATTATTGTTCAAGATACAATAAATTGAGAAAACGTGGCTATCTTTATGGTGAACGGACATGAGAAAAGACGGTACGTTTATGATTATGAGATCTCTAACTGTCTAAGGCGACTATCGAAAAACGATTATTCAGTTTCGTTGACATGAAACTGAATAGACTCCTATGACAGCTAACACTTTAAATTGAAAAATATTTTAGTTTAAATGTGTGTTCTCAGCAATTAGCTGAAAGTTTTCTTTTTAAAGAGAGAAGTGTCGACATAACGAGAACACCTGCATGCACTGTTCCTCGAAACTCAAAGCTTAAAAATTAGTTAAAAATACCCTAGTTTGCGATCCTGTAGAAGGAAACGAAGCTTGAGAAAGATTGAAAGAAAAAGGGATGAAATTGTGTAAAAATTGGAAGGAAAATCGTCAACAGACACATATTTCACCAATTGTTCGTGTGTTCGTGTGTTAAGGAGTGTTTATGTTTGTTTCAACCTAGAAAACAGTATAAATGTTCTTAGATGTTTAGCGAGTATAACGTTGTAATTTAAAGGGGAGCTTTTTTCGGTAGCGAACTTTTTTGTTTCTTAGTTTACATTTAAAAACACTCAAACCAAGATTGTGCGTGAAGTTTGTTTGTTTGCCGGCTTCATTAAATAACAGCTTTCATTACTGCACTTGTCACACTTATACAAAATAATAGCATGTGTTTGAACTATTCCAGTTAAGCACACAGACCACATTTAAGTGGAAACGGACAAATCAAAGAAACCAGAGGTCACAAAGTCACAATATCTTATCTCTGTTGAATGACCATCAGCCGCAGAAACACGTGACGAGCGACAAACTTCTTCCAGATAAATTTCTTGTGGAATTTTTGTATCGCCGCTATCGCTGGAAAACTTCCCTTAATTAAAAAACGGAGCCATAATAAATCCTTTCGGCGGAACAATAAAACAAGCCTAAACACAGCGCCGCTTCTAGCTGTGTTGTCTGAAGATCCTATGAGTGTTTTGGATGAAACGAGTACCTTCAAGGCCCGCCGACTGTGAAATGCAGCGAAAGCCGCCTACGGTATTGTGCCAAATTGTTTCGGCAAAAGGCCTCTGTAATTAAACTCTATCCGGCCATTCAGCGTCTTTCTCAGAAGTCCGCTTTTGGTAGCAGTGTTCTTGTCTCGGTTAAGTGGCCAGATACCTTAAGCAAGTTAACGCTACCTACTTCAAGTTCAGTTCAGAACCTGTCGAAAGGAATCGGAACAGTATACGATGACTTTTTCAAAACCTATTCTTTGCCAAACTCATTTGCCGGCGAAATAGTAAAAGATAATATTTACATTTTCGGCGCAAAAATAAATAGGAACTCTTTCATGGGCCACTCGCTTTAATTTGAAAAACCCACATCTCCTGGCGGTAATTAAAAAGCGAACTTTGAAAATTAATTACAAGATAGAGTAATATATTTTTGAATTCATCTCCACGGGTTACGAATTAAAACGAGCCCAGCTCTCAGCGTGATTTGAGGAAGCTATTGAAGAGAATACAGAGCTCATAACGGTGGTTAAGCTGAGAGAATCATAAATATGTTTATTTGCCATTTATCAAAGTGCGCGCGTGACGGGCGAACGTTTGTTTTAAAGGGGCACTTAATATGCTTCCACAATATTTTTTCATTGTGTTTTCTTTGTTTACTTTGGTAAATGGCAGAGCTATTTGTGTCTTCCATATCAAACGAGACCCGTGTTTTTGTCCCGTTATTAAAACAAGCGGTACAGAGCTTTGTCGCGGCCGCTTTTGTTGTGTGTATTTACGGTTTATTAAAACCAAACAAAGCGGCCCCAGTACCGCAAGTTATTTGTTGTTTCTCCAGTGACGCTTTCTCTGAAAGACCGAACTCCAAACCTTTTGGTGCAGATTTACCTGCGGTTAATCAGGAAAACTCCTTGTCGCAAGTAGCGAAAGACTTATTAAACAATAGAAACTTACAACTTAAGTGTGAAAACCACAAATACAACACCACTTGAACAAATTGATCAAACACAGATTTATTTCAATTTAAACTAAATAATTACAATAATAGAGGTGTAAAATTAAAGATATAAATAACGCCTGGTTTTGTGACTTGCGATCAATGTTAAGGAAAAAGTTGATCCAAATTTGTTGAAGTGTTAATATTTGTATTTATTTACAATCTGAAAACTCGAACAAATTGACATCGTAAACAATTAAGACAAAAAGATTTTAAGAACCAGAAAAAATGACTATGTGATTTTTTTCGACCTGTCCTTTTTTTAAAAAAATATTTATATTTCTTATTTTGGTGTGCATGAATAGCAAAGAATAAGACACACTCGTTCAAGACAAAACACAACAAAGTTTTTAATCTGCGTATTAAAGTGAAGACAATATAAAATCGGAAAACGAAAAGTTTTATGTTTTTGCGAACTAATGTATTAGGAGTTTTTTTTTGTAAGTACTTATAAAAGCAATACATGGTTAAAAAATTGGCCAAATAGGACACTGAAAAAAAACTTTCCCCCGCCCGTTTATTGGCAAATCTAATGCGTTAATATAACATGAAAAGGGTTCCCTACCGTTTGGCAAAAAGTATCCTATCAATTGACTTTAGTTTCGCTCTAATTTCATGCTATATTTCTATGCTCATTTGATTTATTTCTTCACTAACCAAACACACAATAGGATAGCTCGTCAGATTAATTTGAAGTAATAGACGTGACTAGAGAGATGGAATCGAGCGAAAACGGTGCCCGCACGATCGAAATGCCGTAAGCCAAGTTTCTCCAGATCAGCCAGCCAGATGTCGATTTTTTGGCAGTATT
>JANVCF010208379.1:2081-18052 GCA_025388745.1 Hydrozoanthus gracilis
TTTTGTTTTAGAACCAACGAATTTTATTCATTTTCTCACACTCACTTATTTTTTTCTATTATATTTCGAATTCGCAAATAACACTCAGATGCTTTTCCCCCTCCCCACCCCCCTTAAAAGGTTGACATGTTGACCCCCCGGGAATAAATTTGCCATAAACTATAATAAGAATAGTGTTTCCTAACACCTCTACTCGCATCCGCACGTTTGAACTTGGGACAAATTTGTGACATTGGGTTCTCGTGCATAATATTATGTTACGGTCATTAATCCTGTCTCGCTGTTTAAAGAACTTTCGAAACAACACTTAAATTTTCAATAGTGAAATACGTGTTGAGCTGTATAGGTCAAACCAACATTCCTTTAAAATACCATAGGTTAAATTTTCCATAAATAAGTCTCATTGACTTCACTAATATCTGCGGATTTCGAGAATCCGCTACTGGACTCTTAAACATACATTTTCGTTTGATGTTTATATTGTCTGATAGTGTTTCTTGAATATCAAGTATTTCGTCTAACTTCCGAAGGGTTTGTCTTTTAACAGGCCATGAAATAACAGGATGATGATAGTTGACGGCAAAACTTTTTCTTTGGGAAGAACAATGATTAATTAACAAAAAATACAGGGAGTTGACTTTGAATTGGCAGAGTATAGAAATCTGTGTGAAAACTAAACTATTCCAGATGAGACTAAAGTAAAGCTCTTTACAATTTATGTTTGTGATCGTCTGCAGAAGCGAAACTGAAACTCGACAAAATTGATATATGCTTTTTTTGGCCCCCGTTAGCCCAGAGGCAAGTGAGGGTTCTTTATAAGCAATGACCTTTAAATCTGGGAGTCAAATAAACCGTGCTAATGAGCTTGTCTAGGGCTTGTTTTATGAGCTAGTGAGCTGCAGTGGAGTGTTTTTCAATGTGAGAAGTCATGTTTTAGGCCCAATGCCAAACCACTAGAACAAACTTCAAAACAACCAAACTCACTTCCATAAAAACAACAACAATTTAATTAACTTGAGAATAAAGAATATAAGCAGATACATGATAACACGTTTCAGCAACTAGGTATGTTGAACCAATGGTATCTAAAACATTTTCAGCCTTGTTTAAAAGAACCAAGTTAAAACCTTTGCTGTAGGACACAGAAACTTTCACTGTTTTCATTTAGCCAAGCAGCAGCTTTTTATTTTTCCTTTCGTTAGTTAATTTTCTACTTGTCAACAGTTTGCGAAGCTTGAGTAGGTTACAAAATCTTATTCAATAGCCCGTACATATTTTGTTTGAACCAAAAATAAAATACATTTTTTTGTTTCTCTGTACGTCACCTTGCTTATTATCAAATTATTTAGGCCCAATGCCAAACCACTAGAACAAACTTCAAAACAACCAAACTCACTTCCATAAAAACAACAACAATTTAATTAACTTGAGAATAAAGAATATAAGCAGATACATGATAACACGTTTCAGCAACTAGGTATGTTGAACCAATGGTATCTAAAACATTTTCAGCCTTGTTTAAAAGAACCAAGTTAAAACCTTTGCTGTAGGACACAGAAACTTTCACTGTTTTCATTTAGCCAAGCAGCAGCTTTTTATTTTTCCTTTCGTTAGTTAATTTTCTACTTGTCAACAGTTTGCGAAGCTTGAGTAGGTTACAAAATCTTATTCAATAGCCCGTACATATTTTGTTTGAACCAAAAATAAAATACATTTTTTTGTTTCTCTGTACGTCACCTTGCTTATTATCAAAAGGACATTAATTTTTGAGGACGTACATAATCTTGGATTAAGAAAGATCTATACAAAGTGGATTTGGTTGATTCCAGTCCAGACACGACTGCTTTGCATGATGGTATTTATAGCTTATAAATTTTACGTTTTTTCTCGTTTAATTATGTAAATCAGCTTTATTATGACAGGGCTGTCGGTTGGGTTGTCACACATCCTCCCAGCAAGCTCGCTGTATGTTCCAATCGTCTTTGTAAACGCCTCATGCATGTGGGACCAAGGAAGTTTCTATGCGGATTCCACTAGAACATTTCTCCTGAAAAACAGTTAAAAACTCGCTTTACTCTGTATTCAATCGATGAACTTACTAAAGACGATGAAGACATTGTTGCTGCTGCTGCTGCTGATAACAAACAATAATAATAGCAGTGATAACAGTCTTTTAATAACAATTGTAATAGTAATAATAATAATTACAATGATATTAATAATGATATTGATATTGATAGTGATAATGATAGTGATAATGATAGTGATAATGATAATGATAATGATTATGGTAATGATATTGATAATGATGATGATAATGACGATGACGATGATGATGATGACGATAATAATGATAATGATAATGATAACGATGACGATGGTCATGACGATGACGATGATGATGATGATGATAATAATGATAATGATAATGATAATGGTAATGATAATGATAACAATGTTAAAACAACGACAAATCGATGTTTCTTAGCTACACAGCTTGTAACCGCAATTAATTTTACCTTCTTTTGCACATCTTTCCTGGCATTTTTTCTTTGAATGAAAATTGTTCTCATTTCCAGAACATCCGCCATACATGAACTGAACGCATGCACCGGCTTCGGCGTCGAATCCCCAACGTGGCTCGGAGTTTGTACAAGGGCCAGGGTCCAAGGGAAAAGCACACACGTTAACTAGAAATACATAAGGCGAGTCAGATGGAGTAATTTATGAGTTGTGTAAAGAAGATTCTTTTTTTTAGATGAAGTTCTGTAAATGACTTGAACATATGAGAAGGTTATGACAAAAACTTTAATACAGCAACACCTTTACATTTCGCACATTTACACACAAACCACCGTGAAACGTAGCAGTAAACGAAAGCTTAAAGTTTCATTCTTCACTGACATTCTATTTCAAGCTAAATTTAACTATTTACATAACTGAGTTTATGAGTCGGCAATGCTGAAAGGCCTGCAATAAAAGCAAAGCCGGTGATAAACTAGATTGAGATATTTTGTTATGATACGCATTGAATATGACCCATGTTCAAAAAACAACTAACCTTTGCAAGTTGTTTCACAGCTGCTTCTGGTAAAAAATCCGTTCCATCCACTAGAATGGCAACCACCCGCTATAAACTTTTCGCACTGATCATTCTCAGGGTTGTACCAAAAACGGCTCAAATATCCCCTGCAAGGGCTGACGGGTTTAATTTGGCATAAACCAGCTGCAACAATTGATTAAACGTTAGCATACGTGTGTAGAAATATTTTGTACGCGCATACTGTAGCATTATGAGTACTAGGTACTATTTATAAATTTTGGCAATCAGACTTCGTGTTATGTTTCTGCCTTTGACAATTTTTTAAGCAAGCCCCCCTCCTAATAAGCCCCCCCCCCCTCTTGAAGGTTTAACAATAGATAACCCCCCGGGGTCCTGTTAGGGCGGTTAACGGCGAACTGCATGTATCTTCACAATTAAAAGAAAAAAACTAAACTGTGTCTCTTGAGTACAACAACGGTTGTTTCCGAAAGGAACAAGTTTCTCTCTTGTTTTTTTATGAACGACCAAGGCACATTTATCTTCCAGAATGGCATTCAAACTAGACTGGTTAAGCTATTTGGGCGTAGATACAAAAATCTATTTTTGTCTATGGCTTAATTAAGAAACTGCCTGGCTTTGTAGAAATAATACTGCAAAGATATGGAAAGAAAAACCATTCCAGTAAATATTTTTGTAATTTTCTTCGTTATAACTAAAATTGTTTATAGTATAAACAATCTTGCATTTGGTTTTAAATAAACTGATGAGTTGTGAACCGATGAATAAATTGGATCACTAATGCAAATGAATATTCAAAAACTTAATGAACGAGAACTATAAGGTGGTACGGACCTGGTACACAGCTACTCAGCTCCTTTACTCTTGAGATCTCTTTGCCTTGACGGCAGCCGCTTGCTTTCATTATACAATGGTTGTTGTACGTGTTGCCGTCTGTCCCACAAACGGGTTTATACAAGGCACTGCAGTCTGTGTTCTCCCGACAAATACATTTGGGACCAACGTTCGTCACATGGGAGCATTTTTCCCACTCTTTACAGGTTATGTTCTTGCTTTCACAAGCATCTAACAAGAAACTTATACAATTACTTTTTTTTTTAATTTAAACTTTCAGAGACGTTACGTGCATGAAGTCTACGCCACCACATTCGCTGATACTGTGCAAACGCTTTCCTAAAAAATACCGACTAACAAAAAAATTATAACAAATGGAAAAAAGAAAGTTAAAATGTAGTACACTTCACTCGAATCATTAGATTTTGGTTTCGAGCCCGGCCAAAACTGCTATGTTGTGCTGTCTTGCTGGGCGAGACAAAACGTCCAAACTGTTCTGCACTTGGGGCTAGCCCGTAATGGATTAGTGCCACTCCCAGGGGATGGCGATTCATATGCTATCGCTACCCACTTCTGAAACCGAAAACAGGCACTGGTCCAGCTGGCTACTAGGTTAAAGAAAAATACTTTTTGTACCCTAAAACAGAAACATAAAAAAAAGATCAAAGCCATCCAACTTAATAAGAAATTATTTGTGCATTTACAGCCATGAACAACCTATATACGCTCATGGCACCCTGTTCTCTAAAACATCGTGCTATAAATAAGAATATTTAGAATAGATAAAACTTTTAAGGTAGATTACTTTTGCAATTGGGGACTGAACCAGACCATCTACCATTTTCTTCACATCGGAGACTGCTCGTGCTATCTGTCTCATAGCCGTCTTCGCAAGTGAAATTCACAACGCTGCCGACCCTGAAATTGTCTCCGATTCTTTGTCCATTTGATGGTGGCTTTACTTCAAGTTCATCACAAGCTATGGCTGCAAATTAAGATTCGTTGTGATTAAACTACTAACAAGCCGCAAAGGAAAACTTGTGGAAGCAAACAATTGTTATGGAAAACTTTAATATAAATTATGAAGAAAACAAAATGGAGTATCAAAATTATTGTACAAGCTGTTCACCTTTTACATGCTTCTTGTAAAATCTTTAATAATAAGGCTTAAAGAAATGAAATCAGACTACATTTTAATTTCCTTTTCTCACCTGTTAGGACTTTTTTGTTAGTCGATAATTTTTGGTAAAGCGTTAGTTTTAAAGAACACCACTTGGTTTATTTAAAAGTATGTTTGCCTTTAGACATTGAATCCATTTCGGATCCGCGTCATTTGCCGTGCAAATCGTTAAGCCTTGAGCTAAAGTTGAATCACCTACGTTAGCATATCCTATACTTCGTTAGATAGCTTTGCAGCCAGCAGGGTTGTCTAGATAGTGTAGTGGTATCACATTCGGACATGAACCGAGGGACATGGGTTGGATTCCCACTCGAGGCATAACATCTTTTTTCAGAAGACGTTTTTCGTTACAAGTCGCCTTTTCATGTTTTAAAATCTTTACATATGTTTAGTTTTATCATCAGGTACAGCTATAAAGAAAATTAAACATAAGTTGAAATATTTTAAAAGAACTTATCCTAGAACTTAACCCACATAGAATTTGGTTCATCTAAATATGCAATGATTTTTTAACAAGCGAGTCTGCACTGTAGCTGGTCTTTACCGAATGCTTATTAAATACTTTTTCATCGAAGCTACACTTGAAGTTTATAAAAACATGATTGTTCCAAAACTAATAATTATCACTATCTTAATAAAACGAACTGATTTCTTGTTCACTGTCTTTAAAAATTAGATATCATAGATTTCACATCATAGGTTACCTTTGCACAAGGGAGGGACGTTACTCCATCCACCGTCAGGAAGGCACTTTCTGCGTTCAGGTCCAATCAACTTGAAGTTTTGTTCACACTTGTATGTAATTTCCATACCAGATATGAACTCGCTTATGTCCTCTATCTGATATGCATCTCTAGGTATTTCAGGGCTATCACAGAGAGCTGTACATACAAAATGTAGCTGTGCTGAGCATAACACACCTTTAAATTACGATTATAAGCCCTGGGATGATACATCTTGGATGGCTTGGCTTATAAATGGAGGGGCTTATACCAGTTTGGGAGGGCGGGACTAGTTAGTGCTGAGCGAAATTAAAAAAAAACGTTTGAAAGTGAGCCACATATGAATATTTTATTATAAAGATAAAAAAATTGATAATAAAACTATTCTTCCGCAATTTGTAATTTTGTGTTTGAAGTACTATAGATTTCTGTTAGAGTAGCTAGTGTTAAGAAAACAAAGAAAACTGGAAGGGGCTTAAATCTGGGCAGGGGATGGGGGATGGGGTGGAGGCCAAGTCGGATGGTAGTTTTTGTTTCCAAATAGATTAAGCTTATCAACTTTATTCTTACTTTGTTGGTCCTGATGTATTTTTTATCTTATTGTAAGAATAGTTGTTAAAGCCATATTAGCAGAAGGAATAGTTTCCTTTCAAATTTGAATGCATAATGTAATTGCAATGTTCTTGCTTGAAACGAGCACAACTTACCACAAAATGTTGGCTGCTCCAAAACTCTTATAAGTTCTATTGGAACAGTCGCTGTGGTGTTATCTGCAAATAACACTCGAAATAAAGAAGAACCATTCGTCTCTACCCCAAGAATAGTGGCAAACATGTAGATACCCTTCGCTGAGTTAAGAGCGATAACTCTACTTCCGTTGACGATTTCGTGGTGTCTGGGGACCCTATCCTCTACCAGGGAGGGGTCCACCCCCGGTGCTATAGCAACTTCTTGCTCAAGATTGTCCGGGTCGTTTGTTTGAACAGTTACGATGGAGTAGTGTTTCTCGAGGATTAAAGCTGACAGGAAGTTGTCCCCACTCCGTACCAACACTGCAGTGCCAGCCTTTGCGCATTCTTTAAACCAAAATATATATTACACACAGTCTTTTTATATGTACCAGTAAGTTTGGTCGAAGCTCCTTAATTGTTCTTAGATATTAGATTTTCTGAGCTTCAAATTGTTTTTACATTGTTCTAATGGTTTTTATTAATTAAACTCAGTAAAGCACGCGCTCTGATCGGCCAAGGATTATTTTCCAATTCTGGATAGAAATAATGAATGTCGTAATCAGTTGTTATTATTTCATAAAATCTTTGGAAGACATTTTTCGTGTTTCCAAAATATGGAAACACTAAAAGTATCAACTAAAGCTTAAATTAGGTGTTGCACATAGGTCAAGTCTTCTGATTCTCTCATGCGTACCTGTATAACTTCATCTAAAGATTATTGTATGAGGCAATGAAAATGATTAAATGAGAAAAACTGCAAAAGTGAACTTCCGAAAAGTTTAAAAAAAATGATAGCTTTCAAACCCGAGCCTTAGCTTGTTCTTAAATGGCCAATCTTAGCCTCGTTGTTCTTTGGAAGTTGTTGTTATAACTAAGAGCGTGTCCTGTAGAAAACCTTTTAAACTAATATTGCAGAATCTGCTAGACAGAACCTCTCATTGGCCAATGCTTTTATGACATTCTCATCAGAGGTGGTTTTGGTGGTGATATTTTAAGCTAGACTGAAATTAACAGTTTCGTCAGAGTAAGCGAAAGGCTATGCCTATGAGGTAAAAAAAACAGAGCCTGGGAATAATTGCATGTGGCGATTTTTATCCAAGAAGCAAGCAGCAAGCGCAACACTCTGTATTTTTAAAAAGTGCATTTTTCTAAAAAATTAGGATATTACGCCTTGCATCTATTTGCGTCTGTCAGTGCAAAAACACTAACAATCTACACAGTATAGTAAAGTAAAAAAAGAAAAGAAAAAAAAGTTAAAGACCCAATTTCAACTTTATTTACCATTACAAAACGGCTGAACTCCAGTCCAGTTTCCCTTTAGGGTGCATCTCCGTATTGGGGAACCCGATATGATGTACCCCTTTTGGCATATGTATTTGACTTCAGCTCCATAACTGAAGTTGAACCCTTCGCGGAAACCTCTTTCAGGAGTACCTGGGTCCTCGCACTTTGGTTCTAACAAATAAAAAAGCCAACAAATAAGTTAATTAGTCGAAAGTATATAACACACCAAAGCTAGCCTGCAAGCCGGTGTGATTTAGAAGAAGGCTAGAAGGGGGTCTAATTTCCCAGCTAATCCGAGGCTCATAACTACAACATAGTTTATCAAAAGACGGTCGCAGATTTTTTGGCTTGTTCTCTGTCAATGATAGTATCTGAAACGTTTTTCATCTGAAGAATGTTATCGGGACAGGCAAACAGTTTCGTTATTGCTGTTGTAACTTTCCCTTTGCATTGTTGCGTTTCACCAAGTAAGCAGTAGAGGTTTAGTCGTAATTATTGTAATTAAACGAAGCAAATACAGGTAGCCATCGCATATCATACTTTAATACGCGTTTAGTTCAAAATACAACGAGCTCATTTCGAAAATATGGAGATAAAGTACAACAAATCCTTACTTCCAGCTGGCACTGCCAATGAAATGCTTCCCTGAAGTAAATATAATGACAACGAAGAGATGGCTAAAATTGTGGCAAAATCCATTTTAGAATGGCGCATCTTCTCCGTTCTCCCGTGAGATTCAAGTTTAGGTTTGCTCAACTTGTCCTTTATCGTTACTATCTTGTCTTGGGTTGCATTTTCCGGCTAGGAAGTCAATCAAGAATCCTTCAGCGGCAACAACATGTTATTTTGGCTTCAAATACACAAACTATTTTTTCATTTAAAGTTACGTGCTTGTTTACTTCGAGTGTGACACAATTGCCTTGTGTGACGCTTCACAAAACATCTTGATGTGTTGACGCGTTTGTCAGTTACCATCAGCTAGAGAAATCGAAAGACGACCCCCTGTCCCACGTCTGGCTTTGGCCCAAGTTTATTTTTAACTTCAGTCTGTCATTTGAGTAAAATATGCTTTGACAGTGATTCTACAGAAGCACTTTGATAAATATTTTAAGCTCTAAATTATCTATTCAACTGTAACTCAAGCTTTTATTTAAAATGCGATAGAGGGATTGCAGAGTTTATTGCAGAGTTTATTGCAGAGTTTATTGTTTATTTATAGTTATTATTGCAGAGTTCCGAAGCTGAGAAAATAGTATTTATTGCAAGTTATTGCTTACTTTATTTATGCACGTACAAAAAGGCTGTCATGGTACGTCGTTCAATTAAGATCTTTCTCAGCAAAACAGGAACACAGCATTGCTTTAGCGTTTTAGAAATAGCGGAAGTTTTTCTCTTGAGATGGTGTTGATGTTTTCAGTTCTCACCTGAATGTTGAAACGGATATTAATGTTTAATCTCACGATCGTCTACAAAAAACTTGGCCTTGAGCCCTGAAAAATTGCCCAACTACCAAAAACCTAAAACACTAAAACAGATATTTTACTAAAAGAGATGGAAAAAGTCTATTAGGTGAAATAAGTTATCTTTTGAACTACTTTATTTTGAAGATGGTACTTAAGCAGTTTAAAGATGTTTCGCTGTATCGCTTGGAGGGATGTTTGTTCCTGCATTCTTTTGGTGACAGCGTTGAAATTTTCCATTCACACCTGATTGCTTAAACGGAAGTTAAGGTCAAACCTTGTATAGCGTCCCACCGCCGCCTAATCATGAACTTATTGCTTCATTGTTTATTGGATCAACTTTTGCCAACAGAGTAACTCTAACCACTGAGCCGTTTTGAATTTACACAGTGCTGTAATAAGTTAAAGAAAGTTCGACCGCGTGCGCTTGCACTTTCTTCGAGAGGTCGAAACTAAGGGAAGAAAAACGCAGTACTTTGGTAAAAATCATAATGAAGGTATGGCCCAATCAACTTATACATATATATTTTTTGTTTCACCGAGAAAACTCTGAAATAATCCACTTTGAGAGATTGATCATTCTGCACAGTTTCACCATTTCTTGAGACACTAATCAACAGAACTAATGTGCACAACTGTAAGAACGTTGGTAAACTTGTAATAAATAGAAACTTAGATTTGGAAGACTTGGCGCCATAAGTTTATTAAGACAAACTGCTTAAAAATGACGAATGATTTGTGCAAATGTGTATCCGTATCTCCTAGCTGCTAGAAATGAGGATTGTGCTGTCAGATTAGATACCCAGTTACAGTTTCCAACTAAAACCGTTCTATAAACTGTTTTGAGAGAAATTGGAGCATCTCTTTATAAACTCCGTCCAATTGCCATTAACTTGCAACACAAACAAGGTGGAAAGGAATTATCTAGATTTTATTTTCCAAATATTATATAGCAATCAGCCATTTAAATGGCCTCGGTAGCTAGATGTGCCGTCCTTATCAACTGTGCTGCAGGCAGTTGTAGAGAAATTTGGTCTTTAGATTCTAACTGCAAGCTTGTCATACCTATAGTAACTGTTTTTGCCTGGCTATATTTCGTTCTGTTCCTTTGGGTAAAGAGCTATATGAAAATGTATATGTATTCATTATAGGTTTTTCCAATGGTTGTGTTGGTAGCCGTTTTGGCATTCACTTGCTTTTCATCTGGTAAGTATCGATTGCATTGAAATAAACTCAATCTTTAAAACCAAAAAAATATTAAAGAAATCAGTCGATGCTTGATGTTTTTAGTTGAAAAGCAACTCGGAAGGTTTTTTTAGTCGGCAGTAAAAAAGCTCCAATGCTTACTTGTTATATATGAGTAAAAATTCTTCGAGTTCGAGCCAACATTGCAACAAGAAGTTTAAGATATTGATCCACCACACAATCATAACAAAACCATCTCGAAGACTGTTGATTTAAACTAAATTGGAAAATTTGTGATAGCAAATTACTCCTTCTTAGTAGCTAAAATATCGCTTTTTGCTTTAGTATTAAAGAACCAGTTACTTTCGGCTGACTTTGTGGTGATTTTAGCCTCAATTTGTTCTTAAAATGTTCTTTTTTTCTTGATACTTCCAAACTAAAAAGAGCAGCTAGAAACCACAATCACTGTTCAATGATTAAAGAAAATTCTTAGAATTGTCTGATAAAAATGTAAGCCCATAGTACATCGCTGTTCTGAGGATGTTCTTAAATCGTGGGCAACACTGCTCAATTTCTTATAAAAATGCGGGGAAGGTCTGATCCTTTAGTTCTTATCAAAACCTTTCCCAATTTTGTTCCTACTTTTTATGCAATATTTCAGTTAATATTACTAATGCCTTTGATACCATAATGCTGCAAAGAGCTAAAACTTCAGCACATGTCTTGTTAGTTAAGTATACTGTCTTTAACTGAAATCTTAAACATGATAACGCAGGGAGAGCCCTATCATGCCGCTCGCTAGTGAAAAGAATGGCGAAACAAGTTCCTAGAAACATGAGGATTTTTCACTGTTGTTCATACAGAAAAATTAGATACGTGTGTAACGGAGGGTACTCCTTGGTTGGTGGGAACGAGATAAGGAGATGTAAGAGGGGAGTCTTTACCGGAAAAGAACCTCGATGCAAAAGAAACGGTAATCTTCAATGTACAGTAGAATTCAAAATTTTTTGAAATTTTAATTGGATGACCAAAATTTTATTGAGAAAAGTTGCTTTAATGCACTATAATTCATTTCACTGATTTTGCTTTTTGAAAATTTAAAAATGTTCTTGTTTGCATGCAAAAGCAAGTTGTATTGTCTTAAATATTTACAGTGTAAATTTTACAATTTTCTTGGTTGCATGCAAAACCAAACTGTATTGATAGTTTGATTTTTGGTTTTTACCTTGGTTTGCATAATAAACCACAAATAACAAATATACAAGTATAAAACATACCATAGTGCATCAAACTGTGACCTGATGGCTTAATTTGTTCTGAACAATTTGGTAACAATCTGACAACCAGCACTTTTATGTCTTTTATGTTTATATTTCAGCATCTTTTTTAGAAGAACAACTTTATAAGAACAACGAGGCCCAGATTGGCCAAATTTAAGAACATTTTAAGAACAATGCTAAAAGATTATTGATGTAACTGGGTGTTATCAACTATGTAAGAAAGTTACTGTTTCTCCAGTTAAATTTTTAAAAATATTTTTATAATTTCCTTCAGTTTCAGTTGATATACTCTTATCCTCCTTCAGGGAAGAGTGAAGCAAAAATCAATTATGCGAGGTTGTTAACTAAAACTTGGTTAAAGTTTGCCTTTTCTCTTGTTTTCAAAACAATACTGTACTTTAGTCCATCTTGTCGTTTTATAACCGTAACTTGCAACTATTATAATGTCGCTGTTAAAAGGAACAGAAAGTAGTTGAAAATGTTTTATCATTTACGCAAAGATAAAAACGCACAAAAAAGTTTGACAAAAAAGACAAATAAACAAAAATAGAAAAACAAACGCGGCTTAAAATGGTTAATTTTAGCATCCAAAGCATGCTGGTATTTGAACATGTAATAAACGGTGCAGAAAGAGCTCTTAATTTTGGGTAAATGCACGAGTGAATCAAGTTAGGATAAACTCGGTCATTTATAGTGGTAAAGATGTAACAATTAAAACATGCATTAGAATTGAAGGGTGTATCGTAGTATTGATGGAAATATAGACAGTTGTATGTAAAAGTCAGCTTTCTATGAAGTAAAAATAAAGTTAAACAAGTTTTAATATACATTTTATTGGGAATGTAGCAATTAACTGTGAAAATTACTGATACTTTGTGAAATAACATTTGCAGCATCACCCAAACGCACAACCACCGAGAGAAAACGTTAGTATGCAATCTCCATGTTGGTAATAACGAAAGTTATGTCGATGTTGTTACAAATCTGCGTTGTATTTTTTCCTTTTAATTCAATTGCATATGTCTTTACACTATAAAACTTGCTCGTTGTTTTTTCTTGACTTTGATTCTTAAAGTTTATGAACATCTTCAAATTAACAATTCAATTCTCAATTCAATTCATCTTCAGTTTAACAATTCTTTTATTCAGTATTCGGTTCTAATATCTTCAGGCTTTTCGGTAGACACTCTAGTATTTTTTTTACATCAACATGTATCTATGTGCTGTGACTGTGTCAATTGCTTGATGTTCTTTTAAGAATTAAAATTGTTTTGCAACTTGAGCCTTAATTAACTTTAAGCTTTCTCAAGTTCTACCAAAACTTTTAAGTAGTTTAGATCGACTCAACCAAACAAAGAAAAGATACAGTTCTTTTCTTACCCGCAGTTATCTTTGTTTTTCCTACATACTATAGCGACCATGTTGATTCTCCCGAACAAAATAATTTATTTATGACATCAACATTTGTCTCTGGCGTTTTTAGGGAGCGCATGAAATCGAAGAATAGAGAATTGTTCATCATATCTTTGGTCGTTACATTAACACAACAGTTATTTTTGTTATGTGTATGTTGGAAAATTGATTAGTATTTTTTCAACTCAGCCTTAGTGTTATTGTATTAAGATGGCTAGATTCGGACCTTGTCCTACAAATTAATATGCATAAACTCAAAATCAAGTTTTCGCTTGCGTTGGTAGAAATTTCTTGTGGCCGACCGCCCTCGATTAATAATGGGAACTTCACCGGAACAAATTTCACAGTTGGTATGAAGGTCAAATATTACTGTAACAGAGGCTACAAACCTAATCGACGAAAGAAAAGTTTAAAGATTAAATGCAAACAAAATGGAAAATGGAGCAAAAAGCCACCAACCTGTAAAGGTAAGAGAGTCAATATAAATGATTATTGCACAAAAGTAGTTGAAATTGAAACTTTTTTTATTATTGCTTTTGCTGTGTTAGTGGCTGCTGAATTGGATTTTTTAAGACTTCGTGAAAAGTAACAATGAATCATACGGCTATACTGTGAAACTTGCCTTAGTGATTGTTTTCAACGACATCATCAACATGGTCAGTTATTGTCAACCTGAAAATGTTGAAAAACAAGTGAATTCCAAGTTGAAGTGTGATTCAAGGTACTTTATGAGGGGGAGGGGGCGTGGCAGTGGGAGGGGGAGAAGGGAAGGGACATCACTGAGCAACAGCGAGATCAAAGAGGACAAGCCTGCAAAAAAGCGTTTTAAAATTTGAAAATAGACCTTTTCGATAAACAAACCTAAAAGTAAGGACGCTGCAAATAACTTTTTGAGACAGCTCGTAATGTTGGGTCTTTATGTTGTTAACCAATGCTTGTTGTACACTTATTAGAACTATTCTGGGATACCCGTCTTTGCAAACTCTGTATAAAGGTTAGTTTATTGATAATATTCGAACCGGGCCCTGAGGGTTGTTCACTTATCATTTCTTATGACCAAGCCTATGAGAAAACTAGGTTGATCTCCTTAAAAGCTAGGAGGAATCGCTTGCCAGAAATTTGTCCACAACATCAGTTGTACCTCCATAGTGCATGTAAAGATGACACAACGAACTCTACCATACTAACTCAGGTCTGGCAATGAAAGTAACAAAAACGGAGAAACTTAACTCTTTCGTAGTTGTACGTTTTTATCCGTTTGTTTGAACAGTTCCTTTATTCACCTGAATGTTGAATCATTTTTCTGCATGGGTAACGTTTGTGTATGCTTTCTATGATACTACCTGTATAGCTGTAATTTAGCAATAACTACAATAGGCTTGGATAAACCATCATTATCATTTTTATCATTACTATTAATGATGTTATTATTATCATTGGTATTATTCTTATTATTTTCTTTGTTATTTTCATAAATGATAATGTATACTAGTGGAGCATAATTATGTCTTCGAATTACAGAAATCAAGTGCAAGGCGCCACCAAGATTATATATTCACAATGGCCACGTGACGACTACCGACTCCAATTACAAATACGGGGCTACTCTCACATTTACATGCAATTTCGGGTTTATTCTTCGCGGCGTGGTTACGATAACGTGCACGGGAGACGGATGGACTTATAATCGTTTTCCTTCTTGTAGAAGTGAGTATGTGCTGATGTACAATAAGCCTTGCTATTTTTAGTGATAACTCTGTATTAATTCTTCAGTCGAAAAAGCAAAACGTATTCTATTTGTCTGGGCGAATGTGTTTAATGTTGAGTTCTGTACGCTGATTTCTTTGTTGGTTATAACTGGCAAGAAGTTAAGATCCTTTAGTAAGGTCGAGCAAAGTGTTTATCACAACAGTAAACATCATTAGCAACCACACCCAAAATTTATCTTAAGGCGGGGATACACCTAAAGCGCACTTTGTGGCAACTACTAATTATTTTTATTATCGCGAAGGTAAACCCTAACTTTTGTTGGATAGTGAGGAAGTTGCAAAAGATATTTGAATAAGAAGAAATTTGAGTAAGTTCAGCAAACCATTCCTCCTGGCAAGTGACTAGTACAGCTTTGGTTCGAAATTATTAACTTCAAAATTATTTTTTAAACTTCCCAAAAATCACCAAACTCAAAATCTCTTTGAAAATACCAATCTTCAAAAAATAAGATAAAGCTCAAAACTCATCCAAAAAATGTTAAAATAGTCAAGCTGATTCTCCTTCCCATCTGTGTTATAAGCCATACGAATTTGCAGATTAAAATCATGGACGGAGATATCGTAAGAAACACGAGGAAAAGTGACCACAAAGCGCGCTTAAGCCTTACGTTGGTAAATTTTTTATCGCTTTTTGTATTTTGACAACATGCAGTTACGCGTTGATTTCATTTTTATAGCCTACCATTTGGAAACAGCGGTTTGACCCACTCGGTCAGCCACGATAATTGCTAAGGCTTGCTTACAGCAAACAAGATTTTGATGAAAATAACGACTTTCTTTATGACAAACATGTTTCGGCAGTACTGCCATCGTCAGTGCAAATAATTTACAAATTCTTAAGTGAGTAGATATATGGGGTCTAATTAACAAAGAGAAAAAAAGTTAACAATAGTGTTATAAAGAGAGCTTCAGGTTTACATGCTTGACTTGGTTCTTTAAACTAGGATTGACACGCTTGATATGGATAGTCTCTTCTATTTTTCCCTAAGAGGGCACAGTAACAAATGTCGCAATCTGATTGGTTCTTATAGGAGTCCGGAATTTCCTATCTC
>JANVCF010208490.1:0-31269 GCA_025388745.1 Hydrozoanthus gracilis
GAACTCCGCAACACGTCTACATGTATAACAGCAAGTACGCTCTAATCATCAATCAGTGAATATTACGTTCCGCTCGGAAAAAAGAACGTCTTTGTTTTAAAAAGCCGGGCGGTTAATCAATTAATATAGATATAAAGGAATATTAAATCAGTATTAATAAGTTTTGGAAGAGCCCAATGAGGGGGAGGGGGGAGTGGTTGGCAGCGAAACTTCAACAAAAACACGTGGTTGATTTTTCCCACGTCACCCCTTAAAATTCATTGGTATCTGTTTTCGAAATCAATATCGAGTAATAAAAAACGTCAAAAACTTGAAAGTTCAAAACCAAACGTTTTCGACACAACGTCAATTTTTTAACATTCGAAGCCTTTTATTTTATATTCTAAATTTACAGCGAACTCATATATGTCAATTTTTTTTCCACTTGCCGTTATTTAGTTTGTTACTAAGTTTGTGATGTACCTAATAAACATGGCGTCGTTTTGGTAATTTGCAGTGATCAACTGTCCAGCACTAGGAAACCCTGCCCACGGGCGCTGGAACCGAGACGACTGTGTGTCACATCAGCAAACATGCAAATCGATCTGTCAGCTGATATGTGACGTTAGGAATGGTTTCCAGTTGGCGGGAGGCGGGGACACTCGTGAGTGCTTGGTAAGCGGTCAATGGACTAAGCCATGGAGTTCATACTGCAAAGGTTGGTGGAGTGATATTTGGTCGCTTGGCTCTTAATCTGGTTTGCATCTTTAGGCCTGGTAAAGAATTGGTAAAATTCTTTAATCCATTTTCCTCCCCAGAGCTTTTGACCCTCCAGAACAGAGACACTGGGACGAGAATGCTTCTGAGTCCCCCTGAATGTTGTGTCTAGGTTCCGAAGATTAAGAAACGCAGAGACTAAGAACAAGAATAGCTTTCATCAGGCTCCTCTTGAAGGGTTCTAAAAATTAAATAAGGATTTGTTTTAAGAGTTTACGAAAGCAAAACAGTTTAAACTAGCATTGTATCTTGTTATAGCCATATACTAACACCAAAGTACACAATGCCAACTCCTACTGTCAACAAAATCTACATATTGCTTTCAATACTTCATTGTTTCAGTCGTCAAGAGGAAAATTCTTACAAGTTGATATTTGGCGAGAGATTGTTGTTCAAATATTTTTTGCAAGAACTATGCGCTCAATTTTTTTTATCCTGAACTGAAATACCGGTCAAATTCATAAAAGTGGTGTTACACGATCCAACTTTGTGCTACTTTTCGCGTAAGGACGTTGCATTGCGTTGCGTGACATGTTACACAAACTGAATTTCTCAAAATTTGTCATTTTGTGTAAAAGGTTTTTGAAGCCATTTCGAAAATTTGCAACGCGTTGCCGAGCAAACCGTTGCGCAAAAAGTCAGCTTCTGTTCCATTTTACAAGACGTTCAACTTTCAACGTTGCGCGAAAAGTTGCGCCTAAAGTTGAATCGTGTAACAACACCTTAAATGATTGTAAACTTTTCTATCATTAGTTGTTGTTTTGATTACACTATCGTCATTTTGTAGCCCACTAAGTATTGTTTAAGGACGTATAACGATAGAAACAACAACAACAATAAAAACGACAGTGTTTATTAAATGTGATATTTTCAACAGATGTAACACCGCCTACCATCTTTTGCCCATCATCCTTAACAGTCAATAATGACGCAAACAGCGCAGGGGCAAGAGTGACTCTTCCCCAGGCCAATGCCACAGACAACAGTGGGAAAACCCCTAGTGTAGCGAACAGCCTGGGTGTGTCAGAAAAATATTTCACTATCAGTGGAAGTCCTCACACCGTGCGCTACTCGGCTACTGATGCCACAGGAAACTCCAAATCGTGTGAAATATTGGTTACTGTTAAAGGTAGTATCTTGTGTGTTTTATATTTAGAATATCTAACATCCCGGATCATCATTTATGATCGACTCCACATTATGTTTTTTGAAGACAACTTCATCATCATCAACATCACCATCATCATCATGTCCTTTAGATGTCTGAATGGCACATAGGGCTGTTACAGGGTTCTTCTACTCTATCCTGTCAGCCGCTTTGACCTACATCTCATACCTTTACTTCCATCCCATTCTTCCTCTCTCTTGTTTCACTTCAACTTCTCCATGTTGTCTTTGGCCTTCCTAGCTTCCTTCGTCCTTCTGGTGCCCAGGTCGTTTTTATGTAACAATCACTCTCCCGATCTTCCTTAAGACGTGAAAAATAATCTATCACCCCCAATTTTTTTAACCACTCTGCTCAATGACTCCATTTTTGCTCTTTTAAGTACCTCTTTTTTGCTGGTTAGGTCTTGCCAATCTTTAGAATTCTTCTCAAACACTTATGGTGGAAAGTATTTATGGCATTAACATCCCCCTTGTTCATTTCCCAGGTCTTAGAAAAGTACAACAAAACCAATTGAATGTCGCGGTCCTAAACGTCCCACATCTGAACAAATGAGATAGCTAAACAATTTTACTAAGTAACTTTTGTTCTGTTCGCCAAGTTTATTTTCATCCGTGTTTTCTTTTTTTGTGTTTACAAGGGGACAAGAATTAGTTATGGTCTCAAACAAGGACATATCACTAAACGCCATCTTGGACTTAAAAAATATTCAATGGCGGAATTCAAATTAAATTAATATCAAACGTGTATTCAAAGTACCGAGTCGTTTGATGTCTCAGCAAGACTGCCTCATAGAATATTCACCAAAGACTTTACAGCGTATGATAGTAAAGTAGTTTAGCTCTCTAATTTGTTGCTGTGGATTAAGCAAATCGTTAGTTTTGTTTTCACTCAGTTAAAGAATTAACACTTCCAGCTAACTAGCCAAACCTTGATGACTCTATATGCTAAGCAACTGCGCGTCCTCCAATGTCATACTTCATATAAGACACTATGTAGCCAGACCTTGATGAATCTAGACGTCAAACAACCGTGGATCACACTTCATGTTAGGCGCTAACTAACCAAACCTTGATGACTCTAGACGTCAAGCGACCGTGCATCCTCCAATCTCACACTTCATGTTAGGTGCTAACTAACCAAACCTTGATGACTCTAGGCGTCAAGCGACCGCGCATCCTCCAATCTCACACTTCATGTTAGGTGCTAACTAACCAAACCTTGATGACTCTAGGCGTCAAGCGACCGCGCATCCTCCAATCTCACACTTCATGTTAGGCGCTAACTAACCAAACCTTGATGACTCTAGGCGTCAAGCGACCGTGCATCCTCCAATCTCACACTTCATGTTAGGCGCTAACTAACCAAACCTTGATGACTCTAGACGTCAAGCGACCGCGCATCCTCCAATGTCACATTTCATGTTAGGCGCTAACTAACCAAACCTTGATGACTCTAGACGTCAAGCGACCGTGCATCCTCCAATGTCACACTTCATGTTAGGCGCTAACTAACCAAACCTTGATGACTCTAGACGTCAAGCGACCGTGCATCCTCCAATGTCACACTTCATATTAGACGCTCACTAGCAAAACCTTGATAACTGTAGACGCTAAGCGACCTTGCGTCCCCCAATGTCATACTTTATATTAGACGCTACTAACCAAACTTTGATGACTCTAGATGCTGAGCGACCGCGTGTCCTCCAATGTCCCTCTGACCAACGCAAGCAAACCGACCAGCATGAAATTCGAGTCACGTGGAATTACCCAGTCTTCCACGATAATTACGATGCGGCACCTTTTATCAGAAGCAACAGAAACCCGGGAGCTTCGTTCTTCTGGGGAGTTTATCCGATTGTTTACACTGCGACGGATAAGGCGGGAAACAACGCAACTTGTCAGTTCAACGTACAAGTCGGACGTAAGAAGTTTTCCGATTGACGATAATAGTACAATCATTGGATACAATGATATAGATTCGAGTGATGCTTTAATTACCACTGGAACGGGGTATAATCAAGTTTCGCTGATCTACAGCATCAACAAAGAAACCCATAAACTCTCATAAAGGAAAGAAAAAAATCTCACACCTCGGTGGGATTCGAACCCACGACCTACGAAACAGATCGTCGCTCTAACCAACTGAGCTACGGGGCCAGCTAGGAGTTTGGTCGTGGGATTTAAGGGCAGTATGGCTCGGCCAAAGCCTAGTTCTAAATAACCATAGAGTTGTATTCACACATATGCCATTGAAGGAACACTTTATGAGTAAAATCTGTAGTAGATATATAACAGTACTATTAACTAGGAAGTTAGTAATAACATAGATAGTGGTTTTAAGGATGATATTATTAATAATATTGATAATCATAACAATAAATACAATTTTATGATATGAAAGTGCCTATAAAATGAAGTTGTTTTTTCATAGTTTTGCAGCTGGAATTGCAAATTGGATTAGAGAGAAAAAAACTGCAAAAATAACTTGAAATGCAGTTTTTTCGTCTCCGAAAGAGAGAAAAGTCCGGCACAAAGGTGGCTCTATAACACAGGAAGACTGGGGACGAGATGACGTAGTAAACAGTATTTTTCGGGAAACAGTGCATTGATACACCCAGTGTCTATCTATTTTTTTTTTTTTTTTTTGCAACTAACATCGTTCGGCTCCCCAGCTACGCAATAACTTCCACTTTATTCGCTTTCTTCTTTATCTGGTCCGCTATTGCTTTGAGCTTTCCCAGCTTACTACGTCATAGCCGCGTGCGAAAAGGAACCCTTTTCGAACCTTTCAATTGCAGAAAAAAGTTAAGACAAAGATCGAACGCAACTCAGTCCGAACAGTTTTGAGTTAAAACTTGATAAATTAACATAGGCTCAAAAAATATATTTCGTTTCATAGGCACTTTTTAAATGATAACTATAATCTTGAGAACAAACAGAGCAGCAGTCATAGCAATATTCCCCTTTCCCGGCGTTGCCTAACAATATGAACTTTGTTTTGAAATGAGGCTGTTTATAAAACAGGAATATCACAAAATTTCAATCGCCATTGTGGCCTGAGCTTATAGCGTGTGGATAGCATATAGTCTACAGCATTTTCTTACAGTGCCGTCTTAATTCTTTGTGCAGCGATGTGGTTTTCCGAAATTTCAACTGCCACTCCGGTTCAGTCTCGATTTTCGATAGCACACTGACTTTCTATGTCGACGGTTTTTTGTTTTAAGAGTTCAATCTACATTTTCTTTCCAAAATACTCTAAGTTGTTAAGAATAAAACGCTTTCAAGAGCTCTCTCTTTGTTGTAGCTGGTAAATAGATAAATTCTTAACTAACTGCTCCACTATAATATTAATTTAGCAATTCCTTGTCCCTACTACGAGGCTCCCAAACACGGCACTCGCGCCTGCAACAAGCAAACGTCTTCAGCGAACGGAGTAAAATATGAAATGGTTTGCAGTGTGCAGTGTAAACAGAACTACGCCTTTGTAACCCGGCCTGCCAACACGTACCTATGCACCTCCTCGGGAGTATGGAACCAAGTGATTGGTGGTCCAATGCCGGTAGCGCCAAACCAAAAGCCTTGGCCAGACTGTTCCCGTATGTATTGATCTTAATTTTTGGTGGTTTGAAAAGGGCCTGCGCTATAAAAGGGAAAGCTCCTCCCAAACCTAACACCTTTCAAAATTGCCAGATTTGGGCCAAGCGGCGGCTCAACCTCTCTCTAGGCAATAGAAACGAAATAACTTATAACCCCTTTAAACATTTAAAAACTCGTAACCAGTTCTTATTCTTGGGTTTCACACACTCCCTCGTGACGTCAAAGACAAAAGACCAAGCGGACATCGTGGCGCCGTAAACAAAAGAAATGATCAAAATTTGTGTGTACAACGGAACAAACATGGCCGCTATGACGTCACGTGCACTATATAGCAATATATGTATACAGCAATAAATACTAGTGGTAAAAAGAAACGCAAGCGAAGTTCGTTTTGTTTCGTTTTTCGATTTTGCAGAAACTTCGTGCTTTTGTCAGCGAAGTTTTCACACCCTCTATATAACGCGTGTTTCTTTTGTCGATAGTTATTGTATTATGCTTGCGTTTCTTTTTCCCATACTGTGTATTTTTCGCTATGTGTTCGCATATAACGTGTTGTAAATGCATGGCAACTTTGTGTGTCTTTACGTGGAGAGTAAGTTGCAATAACTAATCTTGATTACTGCCGACCCTTGTTCGTTCTGGAAAAGAATGGGAGTGTGATGTGATGTGAGATGGGAAGTGATTTCTCCTGTTTTATGCGTGTATCAGCTAAACTTGCAAATAAAAGGAAACTCAATCAATTCGTTTTTGGAAGCAATCTAGAGCTCTCTTCTCTTATCTTAAGCTTTTTTTACTCATTTTGCAGCCGAAGTAGGTTCTAATGCCGCTAAGAAGACGTTTACTTTCTACACCGGCTCATGCCAGAGCGGAGATAACCAAGCTACTCTTAATCAGATACGAAGCAATTTTCTTGAGGCAGTAAGGAACAGCCCACTGGCAAACTTTGCATTGTGTTCACAAAATGCCGGAGAGGACTGTGTTGTAGACAATGTCAAGGTAGAACTCCTTATTATTTAGTGTTTCACTTAAATGATAAAAATCCCATAACATAAGGAGGTATAAGACAGAACGAAGTCAGAGAAAGTAGAATGGAGAAGTAGCACTTTGTTTGTCGGCTTAATGTATATCTTTGATTTGTCACTCGGCGCGCAATATAAGAGCAGGACCCGAGGAAGGGGAGCATCGCATTTGCTTCTAAGCTCCATAGTGAAGCTCACAGTGCTAGCTATTGACGTGCTTCAAGACGTTCAGAAATACACAGAGGTGCACAGAGGCCACCTTTACACGCACGTTGAAAGTTGCCGATAAAAGACGTCATCAATTTACAAACACTCTTTGAAAGATCATAACACTGCCGTCCCAGATAATTTCTAAGCACGCTTCAATGTAAACAGAAAATGCACTAACAAGTTTGACTGTCCAGTTAATGACATGCTATGCGTACAATATTTAAACCAGCTTTGAATATACAGCTGGACTCTCCGTGCTAAAATACTAATTATTTAATTAGCTTTCTTCTTTTTTGAAAATTGTTATTCAACTTAGCTTTTTGCATTATTGTTTTTATCATCATTATTATACTGTATTATCATCATTATTATTACTGTTTTTTTATTTATATTTTCATTTATTCTATTATTATCATTATTGTTACTATTATTATTATCTTTTATTATTATCAATTTGATCACTGTTTTATCACTGTTAATAACAGTGGTTTTAGTAGTATCAAAGATGAATGTCGTAAATTTTTTTAAACAAAATAAAGAAGGTTTTCCGTTCAGCCTAAAGCGCCCTCGCCATTGTTTTGATTTTGCACTCTTAAATCTTTATTTCAGACTGGGCTCAGCACTATATCAATAACAGTTAATAGATATGGTTAGTTATTTAAGACAAGCTTAGCTTTGTCTCGTTGACAGGTGTACTGTGGTTCAAGCTCTAAGCGGAGCGTTGGAAGTCAGCCTGAAAGAATAATCAAATTCGACTTCATCATGAATGACATGAAACCATCTGCAGACCGTAAAATAGAAGCGTCGAAAATTCTTAAAATGATGAAAGATCTAGAAACCCTGTCAGGGTTTCTCAAACAGTCCTTCCCCGCAGCAGCAAACATGCCTAATATGCAAGTAACAGATCGCAACAGCACAGTGTCATGTCCTTCTGGGAAGGTATTGAAGGTGATTGGTGGAGCGGGGTCTGAGCTCGAGCGCTCAATGTGCGGTACGTGTAATTACCAACAATGCATCTCGATTGCTTCGGGCTATTTTCTTGGTCCTTAACTTTGAATTATTAGTTTAACTTAATCCATTGTTTTAACTTTTATTGAACTGATGGGAACTAAGGAAAACTTTCTTATTTGTTCCTAAATCACTGTGTTTATCTAAGAAAATCGCAAGGCAGCTTTAATATTCTAACGAAGCGTTTTATGGTCTGCTAAAACAAATCAGAGAGTTCATTAAAATTTCTTACACAAAATTTAGCAGAACACTCTCACAAAACTGCTCTGGGAATTAGCCGTTACTGCCTGAATAAGTCATTAAAACAAGTTTTTGTTCTCCCCGTAGTTTCCTGCCCTGTTGGGACGTACTTTGAGCATGACAAGCAAGAATGCGTGACATGTCACGATGGAACGTACCAGGACAAAGAAGGGCAGCTAAGTTGTAACAAATGTCCCCCAGGGAAGTGGACAAGAGGGCCTCGTGCAACTTCATATACTGAATGCAAAGGTACAGTACAATGACAAGTCTAATTTCATTTCTATTTTCAAGACATACAGATAATACGTGTTATTCTACGGATCATTCAAGATTGTTTCTCGCTTCCCATGAAACTATTGCAAAAACTCCACTAACTCCGCGGACTAAGTTTGCAATGCATACAATGCAATCACCCGTGACAATTGAACAAAATTACCAAGGGAGTATTTGAATATTTGTGTACTTGTATATTTGTACAATGATACCGATAACACAGCTAGCTAGTATCATAGTAATTTTTCGAACTTGTTACCAACGTTATTTGCAAATTTTAATTTTTCCATTTTTGTTTTTACCTTAAAATGTAAGAGTATTGAGCTTCGGTGATGCTCAGGAAAAAAAATTATTATTACTGTTAAACATTAAATTAATATTGCTTTGAAAGTTAAAAAAATGAGAATTTCAACCAAATTTGTTAACAACCCTGCACATTTGTTTCTTGCTTCAATTCCCTTTGAACGTTACGTCGGTACATTTGAAGGTTTATCAACATTTTGATTGGAGAGACAATTTTTAAATTACATATTTTGAAATATTTAATAAAACCTTTTTCATTTCCAATCAACCCGGGCTTTTGACTCCAAAGCTAGACATTAACCAATAAGCTATGCCGCCAACCACAGATTGGCCTGTCTTGAGATTACTTATACGCCTACGCATGCGCAACTGAAAAAAAGGAAAGTGAACACATAGTCGGTTATAGGTTTGTGCTCAAAAACAACAGGCAAAAATGTGGCTAAAAAGCGGCTAGTTTAAGCAGAAAACACCGTTGAAAAATTAGGGAGAGAATTGCTCTCGGAATCAAGCCACTGAAGCTAGTTGACAGCATGCACGAAGCTTTCCTCGAGTCAAAAATTATCGATCGCTTGAACCTGAAGGACTTGATAGGGGATACATTTTTGTTTTTTAAATTTTCCCTCATTGACAAGTTTGTATTGGCTTAACGAAACAATTGGTTAATTATCGCAGTGAGATTTGCTTATTGTCCTTTTCCTAACGGAAACGTAAAACTTTGAGAGACATTAATCACATTTCATTCAACTCCATGCTTTTAAACTAAGCCATTCTGAGAAAATAAAGGAATTTTGTACAAAATTTTATTTGTTGTTGCCATTTGCTCAATTGCACGCATTAACATCTGAAACATTTTAATTTTCATAGATTAGCACAAATCGTCGTAACGATATTGTATTACTTTGAAAAGGTCTGTTCAAAATCATCGTACATTTGTTGTTTTAATTTTTTTAAAACAAACACGACAACTTTGATTTCGGCAGACATGTTTCGACAGCATCTTCTGCCTTCGTCAGTGCTTTGATGATAATGTTGTTTTGCGAAACAGCATTTTCTTTCATTGCCTTAATTTCGTCCTCGTAAACATCAACAAAACGTAAGGCAGCCATTTTGAAAGAGGCAGTAATCATCCCGAACGCGGTAATTATAGCCAGGATATTACGTCAGCCTCCACCAATCAGGGCAGTGGAAGCTGTATATTCATCTAAGTGACTTTAATAAACTATATAAATTTGTTTCCGCTTCACACGGTCACTACGTACAAGTAGCGATTGACAAGCAGCTGTCACAACCAAATCACCACAATAGTGTTGTAAAAAAGAACTAAAATTATTTTTTACAACTGTAAAACTTATCCTGATTTGCTTCATTCTTCTGTTTTTCCCTGCTTTTCAAGACATCTGCGACCCGGGTGAATATTCAACCACAAGTAATGGCCTGGCTACTTGTCTTGGATGTCCACGTGGCTCGTACCAGCCCTCTGCTCGTTCAAGCTCATGTATTACATGTCCAAATGGAAAAACAACACAAAAGAAGGGCTCCACAAAGCTTGAAGACTGTGCCTAGCTCAGTTCTACTGCTGTAGAAGTCATCCTTAACAAGAGATACATTGTAGAAACAAATTAAATGTTCAGCTAATAAAACCCTGTTCAAGCATTTGTGCAGTTATGATTGTTTTTGAATTTGAAAAACTTCAGGACCCGGTTATACGAAGGATAAGTTTTCCGCCGGATTAGTGCTTTCTATTTTAAGCATTAATACTAGATAATGTAATTTTTTGACACCATTTAAACCACTACTTTAAGAGTCTTCCACTCACTTAACAACCTTGGATAGAGAATTCAGGGAAAAAATCAAGCAATCTTTGATTTATTAGTTACGTCACTTAACTTTTATCTAGCGGTTAGCTTATCAAGGCTTCGTACAGCCGGGCCCTGGAAATTTGTAATATGCGAAGTACCTTTTCCATTTGCTAACCCTATATTTAACCATTATTCCTAAAGCGCGCGTTGGATGTGAGACTGTAAATAGCAAAAGAGGCGGCAACGCCAAATCATGTCATACCCAACAAGCGCGAATGGAATAATTGTCAGTTTTGTTAAATTTCTTGAGATCGCCAAAAAAAATCGATACTTGAAAACTACAGTATCACATTTCAGTTTCGCAACACTACATATTGATAACCGAATCAAGTGAACCAATCAGAACGCAAGATACCCAATATTCGAGGTTGAAAGTGTAATAAACAAGGTTACCCATGCAACCGTCATGGGCCTTGATCCCGAGTAATCTACCTGAGTTTGTTGTAGTAACAATTTATCTGGTAAAACAAAGCCTTCTTACAAAATTATTTAACAAAAATCGAGGACCAGAAGCATTAAAAACCAAGAATCCACAATATTCATCTGTTATTCCGGTCTTACATATTTGTCCAATTTTTTTCCTAAAAAAATCTCGCAGAAAGAAAGCAGATACTTATTTTTCTTATTTATATTTTTTGCTGATTATATGCAATGAAATGATAAGAACCTGCTTTAAATTGACACATTTAACTGAAAAAGAAAATGCACGTAGCCTCAGTTAATACAGCATGAAATATTCATAATATGTGTTCGAGTCAAACCCGCCACAATTACAGTTACGTGTAATTTTAGTGGAGTCAAGATGGCCCAGTGCCTCCCACCTCGGTGGACCTGGGATACTGTAAGTATCTTAGACTGGTACAGCTACAAGTACAAATAAGTTGTGAAACTACATATTGTACATTGCCAAGGTTGTTACATTGAAAGTTTGTGACAAGCTCGAGTTTAGAAAATTATTATAAATTGAGCGTTACTTCAGTTTTACTGAGTTTTAACTTGAGCATAGTCGTCATTAAAAGCAGTTTTGTTGCCAAAATAGTAATTGAGAAGGCACCTTATACGCTTTCATCGGTTACAGTCATCAGTTACAGGAAACTTAAAAGAAAGTGTTTATTGTTATCAAAATTTACCATAACAGTTTTTGATTATCTAAGACTGAAGGTTTAACATAAAAGCAATACCAAGTTAAATCTTAATTTTTGCAGAGCGTTACCCTTAATTAGAGTTCCTCTTTAACTTTGCTGCTGTCTTGCTTTTCTTGATCCGAAGCGAAACGCTGGGTTAACAGCTTTGGAAGAAAGTCATTCCAAAAAGCAACATGTTTAGGTCTGTAGTTTTTTCCAATTTTCCACTCCAGAGCAATTTCCAGATATTCCCGCTTGTCCTTTGTGTACCTAGGCCACGAAACCAAATCGTGTCCGTCGCCTTCCTTGCTGTTGGGATCGCTGTAAAATGGTATTGTAGAAGTCTTAATCGAGTAAACAAGCTAACGAGTTGAATGACAAATTTTACTCATTTATTCATTCATCATCAACTCAATCATTTATAGTCTATCTAGTATTTTTAAGTTTTTCACAAAAGAAAAATTGTTCATTTCCGTTCAACTATAATCTGCCATTTGCTTGTTCATTCTTTCCGTTATACTATGTGCTTAATGGTACTAACACAATCATTCATTATCCATTTAAATCATTCTTCCTTTCGTTTAAATGCTCATCAACTCAGATGCTTCTCTATTCTTTTATTCTTTCTTTCTTTCTTTTCTATTTTTTCTTTCTATTTTTCTTTCTTTCTTTCTTTCTTTTTTCCTTCCCCTTTTCTCCTTCTCTTTTTCTTCCTTTCCTTTACACTTTATCACTTTAGTGAACTTACCCTGATTTAGCAAAGTTTGTCCACATTTTCATCATAAACTGGCTAAGGCCTCTCTCGGGCTCCGTGAAACCAGTAGTTAGGGGAAAACGCCGTCTCGGATACTCGTCAAATGGCACACCAAACGTGTACGATAACTCGTCTGCGTGGTTGACGCCCGCCCAATCCGGCCAAACGGAATACTTGGAGCGATGGTTGAAGATATACATGTAACCAGGAAGTCCGGCTTCAGAAAAAGCGTCAAGGGTAAGAGCAGTTGGTGCGACGGCGAAGTAATCGCTGAACCGTTCCATCAATTGCTCACGGATAATTTCTGGTGTTTCTCGTACCCCGTACTTAGTGTAGTAAAAATTAATAGCAGCCCTAACCGATTCATTGTCACCATACGGCGTGTTTCTCGTAAGGTTTGAAAAACTTTCAAAAAGTTGTTTTGTGTACATTGAGACAGGTAGACGGTCGCCAAAAAGCATGGTCGGTATGAGCCCTCCTTCGTTACTTGTGTATCCAACAATTGCTTGAACACGATGAAACTTTCCTTTTTGAAGAAGATCGCCGGGGATGTCTGTGATATAAAGATCATCTACAACAGGAATCGTTAGAGAAGTTGGTCCCAGCTCGCCACTCACCTCAGGTGCTAACAGCATCAACTGTGCTGTCAAGATTTGATCGCTGTTCTTCTCTCTTAAGCAGTTCAGGTAACTGTCCCCAAGGGAACAGTTCAAAAAACCGAGGTATTTCTTGGCGGGCTTTCTATCCTTGACTTTATGACAACCTTGTACCGATGCAGCTGTTCCACTCTGTATGATAACCCGATGGAACAAATTTGCAGCTTGTGGTATAATCATTAGCAGGCCAACACTTATACCACCAGCACTCTCGCCATATATGGTCACTCTAGAAGGATTCCCGCCAAAGCGGACAATGTTGTTCTGAATCCATTTCAGTGCCTCAACTTGATCCATCATACCGTAATTGCCTTTCGTCTCTGTTCCAGGGACATTGAAAAAACCGAGAATGCCAAGACGATACTGAATGCTTACAACAATGACGTCATGCATAGTAGCCATGATGGATGCCATTTCATCTGGCGCATTTCCCGTCGTGAATCCGCCACCATGAATAAACACCATTACAGCCAGTTTGCTGTTTGGACCAGTGGCGCTAGATGGGGCGAAAATATTGAGAAAAAGACAGTCTTCGTCCATCGATAATCCTACAGCACAAAGCGCATTAGTTAGCTGAGTTAGATTTCTTACAAACGCGGAGGATCGTGTGCTTCTGCGAAGGCATGCTCCTCCATGATATACTTTTGAAAACGATATGCAAAGACAACACTTTGTGTTTTAGGCTCATCTTAACTTACATGATGGATTTTAGCATGAGATTTATTAAAAGACTACCACTAGCTGTTGCATGTACGCAAGAGTAAACGGGGTTTCTTTGACTCAAAGCGGGGTAAAGGAGCACGAGGGAAGAGGTAGTTTAATTGCTCAGAGAATTCAGATGTAGTCTGAAAGGACGTCAAAATATATATCTTTATACAAATTTGATATAAATTCATCAGTAACCAATTTTCTTCGACAAATGTGCTACTTTTTTTTAATCAAAGTATCTAGAATGCATTTAGAACTGTGCTTTTTGTTGAATGAGGGATGGATGGATTAAAGGAATGATTGAAACGTCGTGCTGTCTGTCCGTCTGTTTATTTGTCTACGTAAAATTGAAATCTTACGTACGCAAGAACATTGTAATCATATAGATACGGTAAATAGGACAAACCAAATTAACTCTAAATAAAAACGTCATAAAAGAGCTTTTTTCCGATGAAATGTATTAGTAACTTGTTTCTGAATTCTTACAACACCACTGCTACATAAGGCACCTAGTTAAAGCGTGCATGATAAAGCACGAACGGGCAGTAATCATGCAATTTTAGGTCCTCTTTATATATCTATGGAGCGAGTTGTCCCGGCAAGCCAAGATTTCTCGACTTGCTAGGACAATAAATAAGCTGGCACCTACATGTAAAATGTTTACTGTAACTTGTGTTTGGTGCCATTCCCCGGTTGTTAAGTTGTCAAATCCAGAGATATCTCGACTACAACGCTTTTATATGCAGTTAACAATCAGAAGGTTGTCTCGGCTTGTAAGAGACGGGAAACGCTAGGATAGGCGTCTACATGTAAACGAAAAGGCAAATATAATAGAGCCGGAAAACTCAGCATGCTAGACAACTCGCTCCATGTGAAGAGGCCTAACTCTTGACCTTGAATATGAATGAGAAAACTTTAGGCCTATGAACAAATATCAGTAACTGCGAAAACCTTCGGTTGTTTAGACTAAAATGAAACTTAAAGTCCCCATAAAGCTTATCTTTTTTTAATTTCCAGATGAAAAATATAACCCTTTAATAAAAGTAATTTTCGAAAGTAAAAACTTTTCTCGCCAATGCTGTTATATTTTTTTAGACTTGAAGCGTGCATTGATGACGTAGCACGAGGCATTATATATTAAGCAGAGACAATCTTTTTTGTCTCAAAAGATTTAATTCTGGTTACAATAGTCTTTTTGTTATAACTTTGATCAATGAATTATTCCCTTCAAATTGTTTGAAATTTGACAATTTCTAACAGAAATGAAATTTGTTAAACAAAAACCACATAACTTGCTGCTGCTACGTCTAGGGGTTACTAGTCCCCTGCCTGCTCGGTCAAAGTTTATATTCCAATCTTTTTTTTTTAATTAAAGAGCTGACTTAGACGTGGAAATTTTCTTTGGTTATTCAAATTTTGAGCTCACAGGTGACAACAGTTTTCATCCAAAAAGTAAAAAAATAAAATTGATAAGGACTTTAAATTTGTTATATTCAGGAAACTCTGACTCCAGTAGAAGTTTAAGTAAAGATTTCGTGATAAGGAGCCGGAACACGATGGTAGCTGTAATCGATATGGACGAGACTAGCGAGATCACGGTTTCTATTTTCGAAGGGTAAACAGTCGAACATTGAAAACATACCTGCTACTATCGTATTCAACGGTGGTAGCATCGGAGGCTGAGGACATATAGGAGGGTATGATGTCGCCTCACGAACTCCGTTCCACGGCTCCGCTGGCTCTGGAGGGGCAAAGCGAAGCTTTCCAAGCGGTGCTTTTGCATATGGAATGCCAAGGAATTGATGCGATGTTTGACCATTTGGTGATAGTTTAGTTTTGCCTTGGATTTTCCCAGCGGACAAGCTTACAATCACAAGGTCTGATTTTGAAGCTACTGCTTCTTGTCTGAACCATTGAAGAGACAATACCTGTACAAGAAGAAGCATGAAACGAACGGCCATTGTAGAATTATAAATGTTGCCTTAAGAATCGAGTAGTTCCAACAAATGATGCAATGCTTTCAATTTTGATGAGTTGTCAGGAAAAGCAATATTTGATTATTGTCTTAAGTGTGATTTATAACCGACTGTCACGCAAGACAGTACTTTATTTAATTGTAATATATAGCAAAGCGGTTCACCGAACGGCAGTAATGTAAAACCGGGTGCAAGCATGAACAAGCTACGTTTCTGAACGCCGAAATAACGATAACAGAATGTCAGATTTATTTTAAGCTTCTGCATGCTTGATAAAGCCACATTGTTTACAAATTAAGAAACGGGGAACGAACAGCCATTTTTAAACTATAAACGTTTCCTCTGCATTTGAGTAGTGATCCAATTGTAGCCACGCGATGCTTTCTTGTTTGATAAGACATCAGGAAATCAATGTTTGGTTACTGTCATAGAAGTAGTAACTCATAACCGATATCACGCAAGATTGAATGTAATTTTACTATGTACATGCAGTCTCATAAATCCAGGCACTTCACTGAACGGGAATGCTTAAACGAATTCCTAAACGCCAATAATGTTGTTCACAGAATGTCAGATGTTCGAAACCATTTTTTGATGAAACCATAGGTGAAGCAATGCTAGAAGAACAAGAAGCGGAGAATGATGGCCATTTATATAAGAACTATTAAAGTTGCCTCATGAGCCAAGCAGTTCACGGAGTGGCAGTGTTGTATAACATGAACAAATTCCTAAACGCAAATGTTGTTTGAAGAATGTTAGATGTTAAACTATTTTTCGATGAAACCAAAGAAGATTGACACAATGCTTGCAGATCGAATACAAAGCGGGAAATGAATGGCAATTTTTCATAAAAAATAGTGCCTCTTGAATTAGATGACTTCAACTACCCAGGGACTGCTTTTAAGTTTGATGGAGATGTCAGAAAAATCAAAATAAAGCTTTGTTCAGAATGTGTACACAAATAGCGAAACACCTCGACGGCAGTGTTGCATAACATATACAAATTTCTTTTATATCCAAATATCTTGTTTGCGAAGTGTTCGTATGCAACTAAGTGAAAGTTGGACAGATTAAAGCTATTTCGGCGTTTAGGGTAATCAGTACAAAAATATACTTTTCAAACCAACAAGCTTTACACTTTACATTGCACAGAGCTCTTCTCGTATCCGAGACAAAATAAATCATTCTCTCAGTGTTGTCATTTATGATATCGTTAACGTGTGTGGTTCTTAAGGCAGTAAGACTGTGACGTAAATTAAAGATATTAGGAAGACAAACACAAGAACCCATATTAGTAAATAACTAGCATATTTCATTTTCATTTCATTATTTTATTTGCCGTTTTTTCTACAGAAAAGGAAACATTTATACATTCAATACGTAAAAAGTTGAAAAGAAAACGGCGAGGACGACTGATAAGAAGCGATATGGCATATTATGATAATCAGTCTTCCTTTTTTATACTTATTTGATACTGTAAAAAAGATAGCAATGACAAGATGACATCAACGCAAAGGTTTGATCAATGTTTTGAATTTGAATTAATATCACCTGAGTTTTTGGTAAATGAAGAGTAAGTATTAACATTATCTTTAATATCACGTTCTGCTCAATGAGTTCAATATCATTGGACCTTGCATACTATCACGAACCTACTCACTGTCTATATTCGCAGAAATCAACTAGCATATTTATATTTCACTTTCATTTCATTTCTTAATTTGCCATCTTTTTTACTGAAAAGGAAACATTAATGCGTTATTACCTAAAAAGTTGAAAAGCAAATGACCGAGAAGATTGGTTTGAAGCGATTGGGTCATTATGATAATTAATTTTCCCTTTTTATACTTTTTGATATTGTGAAAAAAATAGATAGGTATGACAAGTTGACATTAATATAAAAGTTTGATCAATAATTGAAATTAAATATGACTTGAGTTTTTTTAATAAACTGAAGAGTAGGTGGCATTGCCTTTAACATCACTTCTCATTCAGTTGAATTCATTTGGACCATACTATCACGAATTGGTGCAATCTAATTGGTCAACCTACTCACTATTTATTGAGCGATAGCGAAACTGCCGATGTTTTGAACAAAACACATCTTTAAACACACCACTTGTTTTTCGGTTTAAATTCGAAGGAAATATATATATACAAGTTGGTTTCTAATGAAACAATTAAACTACTCGTTATTGTGTTCTAACTGGTCTGAACCTGTAACAGTCCGTATTGACTCAAAGAACACTTCACTTTCTAGTCTAGGTGTTCTAATATTATAAATTAATATTATTATTATATTATTAATATAATCTAATATTCTGAGCCAGCTATTTGCACCCCTGTTTATCAAAATCTTGAGCTGAAAAGGATTGATGAAACCTTGGCCTCCTGACGGAAAAACAACTGAGGTTACGATCCAAGTTGAAGTCTAAGTCGAGTGTCATTTTTTTCCCACCTGCTTTTCTTTTGTCTAAAACACAATCGAGACGCTGAAAACCAATATTATAAAATGATACCGAGAAGGAAATGCGCTGCGTATGGACATAGATTAGATACTGTGCTCAGTGAAGTCGATCAATACATTGCTTAGTAAATGTCTGAGTGTTGATTTCTAAATTTACTTGTGACACTTGATTATCTTTTTTGAAATACCAAAGTATTGCGTTTTAAACGCGGAAGGAATAATATCATCTGAGTGTCATCTCAGTACTACCACAACAAGACAAACCTTTTTTAAAAGCTTTTTAAAAGTATTTTGTTATAATCATGATTACTGTTGTTATTATTATTATTGTTATTATTATTATTATTAATATTATTATTAACACCATTATTATTATTGCGGTTATTGTTACTAATACTATAATTGTTATTGTAGTTGTTTCAGTATATTATTACTTGACCTTAAAAACACGCACACATTTCCTTTGTATTCATTTAGTGTCACAGTTTTAATGTTTTGTATACGTAAAAACATTATTGAAGCTTTATGAAAAATTTTATTTAAAATATTTTCAAGTTAATAAAACTACCTGCATGGTCTATAAAATCAATGAAAAAATATTGATTTACAAGAAAAAACGTATCTTAAGAATAATAAGAAGTCAGTTATACTTTCTAGCATGCAAAAAACTTAAGTAACAAATATCAAAGAAAATCTATGCTTTAATAAAACGTTCTTGTAATACTTTTGAAACTAAAGGTATTGAAAAAACGTAGGATAACAGCTCGTTTTCTCGATATTGGACGCTCAAAAGCAAAATACAACTGACTCGGTCATGTAACAAGAACTAAACTATAACATGAGCAAGCACCACTTCGTAAGAAGGTTATATTAATAATGTTTGATTGCTGTGTAGTTTAAAGTTATATAAATTTAAAGGGGGATTATAGTCAAAAGCCACTTTCTGGCGATTTTAAATTTAGGGAGTTTACGGACAGGGGGGGCGACGCCGGTTTGCCCTCTCTTTTATACTAGATAAAGATATACTGAATAAAGATAAAAGAAGACTGAAAAGATTTTCTGTTTATCGTTCCCGTAGTCGTAAGAACTCCAAAATTAAATTTCTCATGCCGTAATTTTGAAGACGACGGCGTTCAGGTTGACCCGCACGGTGCGTTCCAACGTGCAGATCGTATCCACTGTTGTTTCCTGCCGCCGTCGTCAGTGTCGCTCTCCGCGTTTCGTTTACTCCCTAATCTTGCTGATATCGCAGTCCTGCATAGTTAAAAACTTCAAATTAATCCGATCATAACAATTGCAGTCAGATGAAAAGGATATTGAACAAATTTGAATATTTTCAGATTTTTTGGACAAGTTTTGAGGGAAATAAATATAGTAGATTGGGAAAATAGTAGTTTTTAAGAGAAATTTCAGCTTTGGGGATTTATAGAGAAGTTGAAAAATTAGTTTTGAAGTTAATATTTTAAAGAAAAACGCAAAACGTCCCCAAATCAAAGTTACGCTTGCGCGTGGTAAGGAGGGCAGTTTGGTGTTTTTCTTCAAAATCTCCCTCTTCAAACCTCCCTGACTCTCAACACTTCATTATCCACCAATCCCCCATCCCAATCCCTTAAGTTGAATCAACTTACAAAAATTTCTAAAATTAACGCCATACTTCAACCCCTTCGCACGACCCTCCTCACGTTTCTACACACAGTCGCACACACGGCCGGGACTGGGTTTAAGAAGACGTGGCGATCCAGCTATCGCGTGACACTTGCGTGGTCCGTGCAAGCTGACTCGGCAGAAACCTGAAGAAGGCTGTGTGATACAGTTCAAACGTCATATAACATTATTAATAGAAGATAATTCGTTTTAAGTCTATACTATATATTATACTACTGAATTAACGAAGACATTCATTGTCAGTTGAAGGTTTTAGGTCTAAAGTTCATCTTTTCTGTTTTTTCTTTCTCCTGCTTCTCTTTTGGGTGTCGCTGCAGATAATTTGGGAAGAAACTCGTTCCAAAACGCAGCCTCTGCCGCTCTGTAGTTCTTGCCAACTTTGCATTCTAAACCAATTTCCAGGAAAGCTCGGCTGTCATTTGTGTATTTAGGCCATTTGACCAAATCCTGTACTTGTGCACCGTCCACACTGTTTGGATCGCTGTTACAAGAGAATAGAGTGAAACGCCTAATTTATTGATGATGTTTCATGAGTTCGCCGTGGTACAGTTTCTATATCTACAGCAGAACTCTGTCCATTGGACATAAGTACAACAAAAAAACAACTTAGCCAACGTTTGAAGCTTAGCGAGTAGTTGTAAAAATTTAGTGACAGAGTTACTGTTGATTGGTAGCCATTGGCCGTACTTTAATCTCGTTCAAAGTCAGTGACTATAGATCCAATGTGTTATACTACTGAGGATTTATGGACACAGACCTAAACTCATCGAATTATCTTTTAGTATCAGGTAAATTACATTTATGGAATTGTCGTAAGAAAACCGTAACACCAAATGTTTCAAATCTTAAACAATTAATCGAGCGCAAATATCACCAGAAAAAATTTATTGCGGTCAAATATCATTCTGAAAAACGTTTCAAATCTAAATGGGGCTTTCTTGAAGAATACTGGTCTACCCAGCCGATACCAGAAATAAGAGTGTATGTTCAACCACGGAGAGAAAGACTTGTAACAACCCCAAATGTAATATTTTTAAGCACATAGCAGTTGTAAAATCTGAAAAAAGCTGAAAAGAAAAAGCTGAAATTGTTGCTGGTAAGATTATGGAATAAAGTGTAATCAAACGAAAAAAAAAATGGCGGCATATTTGTCTCTATATAAATTAGTGCAACTGGCCTCCTTTTGCGAAACATATTTTTTTTATTTCATTTGAACTCAAAAAAGGGAAGTTGGATTAATTGGGTGAATTTAAATGTAGACAAAAGAATACTTAAATAGCCCTTATTCATGCATTGGGTCTATGGCGAGATAACTTTGGACATACGGAAAATTTAAGGTATGGCCGGCTACTCGTTGCAATATTACATGCAACGTTCCGCGTAGCCGACAGTCTAAAACGTTGCTTATAATTTTGCAACAGTAGGACTCTGTTTCTACTTTGCACGACGTTGTGTGCAACAGTTTCGAAGGTGCAACTACACTCGTGTAATGTTGATCATGTAGTCATACCTCTCGGGGGATACTCGAGTTATACATAACGGGGAAAGTGGGTAGGAGGGGTTGGGGGAGAGGGTTAAACGAGGGTTACGGTAAACATATTAACCTTGAGGAGATTTTCTAACATATAGCCCTCGGCACAGATCTTGGCGTTAGCTAAAGTCAATTTTGCGGAAAGATGAAAACCGGAGCCCGGAAAAAATCTCTCGAGCTCAGAGTCAGAAGAAGATTGACAAATCTTAACCCACGTGCGAAATCCAGGATTCGACTCCGGGATCAACTGTTAGGCCAAGGCACGGGCGCTAACCACTCGCCGTATATATATATTTTGGGTTGAAAGTTTACACGCTCGGTATTTTCGGGGGATCAAGAGATCAGCCATGTAATTTTCTTAGCCTTGGGGAAAAAAACTTGTATTATTTTTTTTTGGTTTACGTCTCTGTGCCAGTGGATCAGAATAATATTCATCTGAACTTTTTTCATTGGGATTTTCGGAAAAACTGCTAATAATGAGGAGACATTACAACGTACATTTGTAATTTTGTTACTTCTCATGTTTTCTCTATGGCTCATTACTCATTATTCAAGCGTTGTTTCGGTAGGATCTTTTGTATGCCAAGTACGCAACGTCAGGCGTCCCCCCCCCCCCCTGGGGCATACGTACCTTTACTCCAGGTCACTTACCCTGTTTTAGCGAAAGTTGTCCATAATTTTATTACAAATGAACTGAGTCCTTTCTCCATTTCTGTGAAACCGCTGGTAAGCAGAGAGTTGCTTGGCTTCTCAAACGGTGCTCCAAACACATAGGGGAGCTCATCTCCGTGGTTAATCCCCGCCCACTCGGGCCATACCGAGTACTTAGACCGATGATTAAAGATGTAGAAGTAACCCGGAACGCTCGTCTTGGCAAAAGCTTCAAGTGTTAGTATCAGCGGCCCTGTACCTAATTTATCATGCCACATTTCCATTAATTGTTCTCGAATGGTTTCGGCTGATTCGGGAACTTTGTGTTTTGTGTATTGCTGAAGTATTGCAGCTTTTACAAACTCGTTGTCATCTTCTTGTGTGTTGCGGCTGAAGTGTACAAATGTGTTAAACAGCTGTCTGTTATAGAAAGATATCGGTTGTGAAACGCCAAATAACATCGTAGGAACCGCTCCTCCCTCGTTTGTGTTCATCCCGAAGATTGAAGGCACTTGATGAAATTTCCCCTGACGAAGGAGTTTTCTCGGAACGTCTGTGATATATTTCCCATCAACAACCGGACCTAGAATCTCAAATGGCCAAAACTTTTTACTAATTTCAGGATTCATATATGTTATCTGAGCTTTTAGAATTTCTTCAAGAGTTTTCTTCCGTAGGCATTCGAGGTACATATCTCCATGAGGACAAGCCAACAAATCAAGAAAATTGTTTGCTTCTTTCCTATCATTCACTTTAAAACAGCTTTGAAGTGAATCCGCTGCTCCACTTTGTGCAATCACGCGGTGGAAAAGGTTCTTAGCCTGTGACATCAACATCAATAAAGAAATACTCATTGCACCAGCACTTTCACCAAATAGGGTGACTCTAGAAGGATCCCCACCAAAATTGGCAATGTACTTCTGAACCCATTTCAGTGCTTCAATCTGATCCATTAAGCCAAAATTGCCTTTTGTCTTGGTTCCAGGCACGTTGAAAAACCCAAGAATACCTAAGCGGTACTGTATGCCTACAACTATGACGTCACTGAGAGTGGCAATGACCGCTGACAGGTTGTTAGCAGGTGCACCTCGTCCAAGGAACGCTCCACCGTGGATATAAACCATGACAGGAAGCTTGTTGCTTGAATTGGCAGTTGATGGAGCGTAAATGTTAAGGAAAAGGCAGTCTTCAGTCATACGCAACCCTAGAGTGTGAAAAAAGACAATCAGAACCACAGTTGGTAAAAAAATATATGTGTATTCAAGAGTGAGCTAATAAACTTTTTATTGTATAGAAATTAATATTTTTCGAGCTGCTTGTTTTGCATTTTTTTTTGTCTTGTGCTAAGTGTTTCTTTTTCCCTTTACTTAAAAAATAAATGGTGCAAATTAGACCTCACACTCTATATAGGCAAATACTGTTTAATCAGCTTGTCAAATAAACTATATTAATTTGTTTAGATACTTTTCCCCTTTATAGTCGCCCACACTCAACCGCTGTGCCTATTGTTTACAAAATCATCTTGAAGAAGCCCATAGTTTTTAGGTCTCTATATTGCCTTCGTCACCGTTATGAAGGTCATTTATATATAGTGTATTCATTATTAATAGAATTCATAATGGCAAATAAAAAAAACTTGAACCTTGAAATATGAAATCTAGCCAGCGAGCAGGCTCGTTTACGTAATAATTGTTTGATACTTGTAAAATTAAAGGTAAAATTATTATCTTAAAGAACCAAGAAACAGATCTCGAGCCAGTGGTAATGAAATGCTAGATTTACATATAATGATTAGTTTATAAGAAGTTAAGAAAAAAATTTCTAGTATTTCGAGTTTCGCAGATACCTCACCTCTGTATATGAACGGAACGGTGATTCGTTGAACATGTACCGAGCAGTAAAACTTTTTTCAAAATAGGGAAAAAAAACTATTTACTTAGGAAATGGCCTTCTCTACACTAAATGTTTATAACTGGCACAATATTCAAGACTTAATGTATTGCAAAATCTTGTTTCTTTTACCTTTACAATATCGACAAGTATATTAGCTGTCGGCAGACAAGGATTTCATTATCTATATTCAGCCCTCAGTATTCGTCTACACCCCGATATAGCAAGCTTCGGCTGAGTTACTGCCAATATTTTTCTTAAAACTGAGTTTCAACATAGTTATTCTAGGGACTGGTTAAACGAAATACAAAGAACATGCAAAGATGCTTTGTTGTAGATTGAACGAACCGCGACCGTGCACTTTCTTTGTTTCAATGAAATTGTCTTAACTGGCTAGTTACTTTTTGGTATGCTTCTCAAAACCTTTTGTATTTTGTACACTTCAGGACTTGTAAACAAAGAAAAAAGGACGAACAAAGACCTACAACAATGGTTTCAAAACCAGTCTCTAGATTAACTGTGGTTTTAAGAACCAGCTATTCTAAATCATTTGCGGATTTCGATAATTTGTCAAATTGATATAGTGAGTTCGAACAGCAGCTGAAACTAGTATGAATACTTAATATCAATATACTAATAGAGTCAATTACAACCTCACAATACAAAATGAAAGGACAAAATAAAGCGATTAAGACTGAAGTAGACTGTAACGTTAAGAATCTATAGTTAACAGGCAAACCTCACAAATAAAGGACATAAAATGGCGAGGTATCCATAGTCAACGAATACTTTTCATACAATTCATAATTTTGCTTTTGGAACGCAAACAAACCGCGCTGAAGTGACTTGTACAGCATATTGCAAGATCGAACCGAAGGGGACTAAAAAAGACGCATTCGCTCTCACACATCCATATGCCATTTTTCTTGCTACCCAAAGAGCAGCAATAAGCGTTGACCTTAATTACATGAACAACTGAACACTTTTGTTTTTGGAGAAACCTTACTAAGCGACTAACTTAGTGGCAGATGCATACATCGAGAATTTGAAACGCACCTGCCGCCGTTGCGTTCATTGGCGGCAACATCGGAGGCTGAGGACATATAGGAGGGTAAGATGTCGCTTCATGAACTCCGTTCCACGGCTCTGCTGGTTCTGGAGGGGCAAAGCGAAGCTTTCCAATCGGTGCTTTTGCATATGGAATGCCAAGGAATTGCTTGAACGGTTTGCCGTTGGCCGAGATTCCTGTTTTTCCCTGAATTTTTCCCGAGCTCAAATTTACCATCACTAATTCTTCTGCTTTGCTCAAATACAAATAAGAAAAAAGCAGAAAAAGGGAGAAAAAACCCATTCTCATGACATAAAAGTTTCCTTCTTTACTGCTTGTCACGTAGAGAAAAGGAGCTTGAAGGTCATTATGTTTAGAGTTCATTGTGTTTAAATTTAACCAAGTATCAATCTATTATTCACGAGTCACGTGACTTTTAAAAGGGCTTGTCATTGCGGGTTGAATTTTTTCGGTTTCATTTCTTTAAGGATGGTAATTTTTGAAATTATTTATAATTCCGGTAAAAATGGAGCCTTTATCATAATAGTATCATCTTTAAATGTCGACTAAAACAACTACAAACCGTACGCGTAATGGACCCTTCTCTTCTTAATTGATTATTCAAAAGTACCACAATATCATGGTAGCTATAAAAAGTAAATAAGCCTTAAGGCAAAACGTTTTGCAACTCAAAACGCAGGCTGCAAAATAGTATTCGTATTTGTTTATAACAAAAGATAAAATGCTTCTTAACACTCTTTGTTAACTAATTAAAAGGATTTCAGCAAAGTTAAACAAGAATTTTTTCCTGTGGGTTGAGCCTAACACTAACAGGATGTATATATTGGCTTCGATAATTTCATTTTGCACATCTTTAAGCACAAACTCTAAAAGAATAAATAGAAACGAACTGTTTTTTATTGGATCAAACAAAGACACTTAGGTTTCTTTTTTTCTGCTCACACAAGCTACTAAGCCAGCTGTTGTTTAGAAAATACTGTTCCCTAAATGTTTGTTGCCATTTCCTTTCGAATTTGCAACGGACGAACAAACATCATTTCCTTGATTAAAGTGGTTGCACCATTTTTCATCGGACCGACAATCTTTTCAAACTGGATCAGGCACATTATGCCGGTATAAGGGAATACGCATTTTCATGTTTCTCATCTCGTATGCATTGTGATATTACTAGCCATTTATTTGGGTTTGTGGATGGATTTCACTTCATGCACATCCCTGGTACGGTTTCACAGTGTAAGAAAACTCGACAACACTTGCTCGCCTTCTGTTAAGTTCTCCCATCACTCGTTTATAGACTCTATGCAAAGGCACCAGTTTGAATAATTTTTGCTCTACATTCAAATTAGCGCAACTAACAATCTTCTCGCTTTTAAAAGTTCTCTTCTATAATACCGCCACGTTTTATTACAAATGGGACACCTTTTAAAGTACCTATCAAGGTTATTTTTTAAGTTCCAGATGAAAAGAGAACCCTTTAATAATAGTAGATTTTGAAAATAAAACCTTTTCTCGCCGTTCCTGTTACATTTTTCGACCTGAAGCCGGTGTAATGATGACGTAGCAGGAATCATATGACGTAGCAAGAGGCATAAAGCAAAGACAATCTTTTCTATCTCAAAAATTCAATTCTGGCTGCAGTAGTTACCATGTTATAACTTTAATCAATGAATTATTCCCTTGAAGTTGTTTGAAATAAAAATTTATGACATTTTTTAACAGTCGACGGCCTGCCCGGTCAAACTTTACATTCCAATCTTATTTTGATTAAGACGTGGAAGTTTTCTTTGGTTACTGGAATTTTGAGTTCACTGATGACAACAGTTTTAATCCAGAAAGTAAAAAAAAAAGCTTGATAAGGACTTTCTCACTTAGCAAGAACAACATCGGAGTTGTCATTACACTCGAAGAAATGGAGAACAAAACCAAATCGTATATTTTATGGTGTGGTTCTACCGCCAAAATTCTAAACCTCTTTTTCAACTTATAAACCTTCATTTTTGAGTTAACAAAACTTGATTTCAAACTTGCAAAACTCCTATAACGATATTTTACTTTTTTTTAAACGCGCCATTTGCACTGCTTTGAACATTTATTTATCTCGTGAAACTCTGTGAACCCTAGCGAAAGTGTGTAGCCCTATGTGTCGGGCAGGTCGGCGGGCAGTGACGTCACGTTTACGGCTGCGCAAAGAAGCGCCGCAACGGCGTTGTACCTTTAAAGCAAACTCTGTGTTGGGTTCGTTCTTCTCGATTTACCACTTATCGAAAATCTGAACAGGATATCGAGCACGTGTTTTACTGAAGCTATTAGGGCCCGATTCATCAAAACTCTCATTAACCTAACCCAAGGTTAACTCTTAACAAAACCCATTGGTTGACATGGTAATTAACCCTGGGTTATCCGGTTTTAAGAAACCGAGCCCTGGTTTCTTCAAGTTTAAAATAGGGACCTTACGCAACGAAGACAGCAAAATCGACAACGATTGCTTACAACCACGCATAAGCTCGCTACGTGAAAAGAAAAAGACCGAAGTTTCTTTCTCGTGATCGCAAGAACTCCAGCAACTTTTCACGTTTTAATTTTTAGGGCGAAAGTGTCCAGATGGCTAGCACGGTGCATTCCAACGTGTAGCTATTGCATTTACCATTACATTAGTTTTTTTATTGCGTAAAGTCCCTAATGCATCACGTGGTCTGCTTAGGCTTGTTTCCGAGTCCTCAAAGTGCCGCAATTTAGCGCGACTTTAGGCGATTTAAGGTGATTTATGGCGATTTAAGGAAAACTGGGGGTGGGAAAGTGTGATTTAAGGCGACTTAAAGCGATTAAAGGAAAAATGAGTAAAAAATTACTGGAACTTAGTGCGACTTAAGGCGTCTTAAGAACGGCACAGAATAGGCCTTCTGCTCTGGTCAGCACTGTGCGAAGTCTCACCATTTGTTGCAAGGTATATTTGTTGAATGTTGCGTGTTTAAACTAAATTTCGTTTAGGTATTTCAGTCTGAGCTGGGTGTTCTGTTTACAGCAGTATAAGAAATAAAACACTGCATGTTGTACTTCTGCTTCGTATGTATTCTACATTACAATTAAATTATGTTTTAACATAGGATGCATGAACAAGTGTTTGCAGCACAAGTCAGTTATTTTATCTTTCACTAAAATATGGAAAATAGCGTTGATCTTTGAAACGCATGACTAGACAATAATTGTTTCTTGAAAACTGACCTTCCATAAATAAGCTTACGGCAAGGCGATTAAGCTTAACACGGACTCATGTAAATTTTTACAGCAAGAAAGCAATTTAGCTGAATGAAAGACATCCTTACCATGAAGAGAAAGATGTTTTTCGTTGCATTGATTGGTAAGTCTCCGAAAGACAGTAAGGGAGTAGATGAAGGGGCTTGTTTTCATCAGAGTCTTGCTTGGAAAGTTTATCTATTTGGGTCAAACCTGCATCGCAAATCACAAACCATGCAAGTTATACACTTCTACAAATTGTTTCAAAAACCTCAAAAATAGACCTCGGAAATGTTTAACGTCCAGTGAATCATATATTTACTGTATACTTAGCAAACGCGGGAGTCACCTTGAGTATGTCAGATTTATCTTTATGTCGGCTTGACGCCTTCAGAAGGTGCGGTGTTTTCAAAACAAAAACACTCATTTTCATTTTTGGGTGAAGTTTAGCATTGGTTGAGAAGAATACTTCAGGGCGTTTAACTTACAACATGGTAGAGTTTCATTGGTTAAGAAGAATACTTCAGGGCGTTTAACTTACAGCATGGTAGAGTTTCAGCCCTTGAATGTCTTGCGTTGTTAAAATGTGTTTACTAAAATACGACTTGTTAGAGACTCAAGCGAAGGAAAGATTGCCTCAGGGGATTGAAAACATATTTAGTTCTCCTAAAAACTGGTTTTGGTATCTTTCGCTGTTTAAATTATTTGGTAAAAACTTTGTTTGGGAAAAACCGTGCTTTAGAGTATAGGGTGAATAAATACGACCGCACAAGTATCTTTAAGCCGACCGTAATCAGTTGATTTAACAAGCTACTTATCAGTAACAGTTTTTGGAATATTTCGCTTTAAAACGATGCATTAGATAATTGTTCTAGAGCAACTAAGAAGAAGGCTAATTTTAGCCAAAGTAATTCTGAGAAAACAGAAATTCTTTAGCACAGCAATAATAATTGCGGCTGTTCTGGGATGGATCATGTTTCTTCGTGAAATCCAGTCTTTTATAATTAGTGTACCCTAAGACACTGCTTTTTGCTCTAAAAATTGAGTTAGAGATAAGAAATGCAAACAAACTATCTAGACAAAAGGCATTATTTAGCTACACGCTTTTTTGTAAGAAGTAACAAATTTGGCCGAGTTTTATTGTTCTTTGTTTCTTGGCGATTTGAGCCTTAAATTGTCCTCAATTGTTCTTATTTCTATGTTTGGTATAAGACCCAGATTTTGTAATACATGCATGCATTGTATAACAAATGTGTTCAACTCATCCCCGCGGATTTATTGTGGACACGATCAGTCATGACTCCGAGACGAGCTCAAAAGATTGAAAACAGCGAATCATTTTTTATTCATTCTGTTAAGTTAAAGATCGAGCCTTTCTGTTCTATAAAATCAACTGCTCTTATGAAAAAACAGCGTAATTAAAAACGGAACTTAATATTTTAAGTCACTAATTGGACAAAAACATGGTTTTCAGTTCGGAAGAAGCTGGATAATAAAATGTTTTAACAGTAAAGTCGCTGGTAGAACTACTTCCGCGTTGGTCTTGATGGGAGCCGAGCCATGAAGTCTGCTAATAGGGTCTGAACAGATATCTCTGGAATGAAAAACATGTCAAAACACCAAGTTCACAAAAGGCACAAAATGGCTTTAAAATGAATATCAGTTTTCGGCTTTAAGCCATTTTTGCCTTTTCGTTTCCTCTATTCGTGGCGTAAAAGTATTTGAAGGAAAGTAAAACGTTATTTACTGTAGGTTTTCTGCGATTAATTAAGTCGTTATTTCACTTGCTTATTCATGCTCAAAATCGGCTCAATATAACAAAAGGCTTAAACAGCATCAGTTAATAGAGCGGTGTTTCTGAGAAAACTTATAATTAAGACTGTACTAGGATGGTGATTGATGACCTTTGAAGAACGTAGTATTTATGAACCACTTGAAATGTTCTAAAGCACAGTACAGCAGAGAAACAAAAATGTTTTAACAGTGAAATCGCTGGTAAAGCTACTTCCGCATTACTCCAGTGGTGAGCTACGAAGGCTGCTGATAGAGCCAGATTGTTCTGGAATGAAAAAAACAATAACAAGTATTCAGCTCACAGAGTGCACAAAGTGATGTCCATATGATTTATCTCCAGGCTTTTAGTATCTTCAGCACTTTAAATATGCCCTCTACACATAACGTGAATTTGCTTAAATGAAAAAAACCATCTAGTGGAAGACATTTATCACTAGGTTTAGTTAAAAATTTACTTTACTTATTGAATGCTTTAAATGCAATATAACAATAGGTTAAGACAGCGTGAAAAGAGAGCTCCGGACCAATGCAAGGCAACCTCCCGTCGAGAGTCTAAGAAGAAAATAGATTCGGCTAAAATGACCTGAAAGAAGATATAACTTTCCAGGCCCAGTTGTTCAAAAGACGATTAGCCCTAGTTAAGGTTTATTTTACCAAAACAACCAATAGGTTTTGCCAGTTTAAAGTTAATCGGCTTTCGAATAACCGGCACCAGGTTGAAATACTTTCCTGAGCAGCGAAGTCTAATTCTGACCAGAACACAACATCTTCTTCGTTTTCACTTTTATCGCTGTATAGCAAGTAATGTAAAACTTCATTTATTCTGTTAAGATATTTCATATCACTTAATCACGAGTTAACGTAGTATTCGCTATGAATAATACGAAACCAATTTTACCTCCATTTTTGTTAATTAAAGGTTTTTTGACACAGAAAAATGTTTCTCTATTGTAGTATTGATTTGTTGTATTGTTATAAAAGGCGTTTTATTAAATCATATTTTATTGTATTGCATTGTATCGTATCGTATAATATAGTAGTTTACCACAATGAGTTTCGTGTTGTTCTACCTTTTTAATTTAAAGTAGTTCATAACATCCTATTGAGCGGTACGGTATCCCTTTTGACGTTTTGCTGGGTATCATGTAGCACTATCAGTTAATCGAACATCATTGTATAGTATTTTCCACAATTAGCACCCTTAGTAATAAAAGGGTGTTTGGTCATTAATAAAACATATCATTAAATTTTCAATCTCGAATATTGCGATTCGCGCGTTCTGATTGGTTCATTCAATCTCGGTTATCAGCTCATATTC
>JANVCF010208491.1:2373-18026 GCA_025388745.1 Hydrozoanthus gracilis
CCGCTAACATATTAGAACACAAATTGTGAGAACAATATAAAGTAACAAGTATTCTTGGCAACTCTTGCAAGAATGACTTTAACAAAGTTACAAACTGCTAAACTGTACATTTTGATTTCTAAAGCCGCTGAAGTATATCCGCTAGCCAATATGACTTGTGAAAAGTAAAACCCACCTGCCAAAACCTACTGTCAACTAGATAATGGCTGGTAGACTTCCAATAGTGTCGACCCTTTAGACGTTTTAAAGCCAGAGAACGTTTCAATGTTTTAGGGGGGAAAAGTTTTGTACATTTACACTTTGAACCCTGTGGGAAGAGGGAAAACTGACCAGTGGATGTGGGAGTTTCGATGTTTTGTTATACAAGCCTAGATTGTTTCTACAAACCTCTTTCCGGAAAATATCTCCATAATCCCGAGCAATAAAAAACACACAAAGCTCATGGGAGTAACATGATTTTATTTCAAATTTGTCAGAGTGAGCGAATTAAAGATCAAAAGGGCGCCCTGGAAAGCATCAAAGACAACATGTATCGTCTTGTCGGATGGAATCGCTCGTCCCTAGGTCGCCACGGCCGCCTGCTGCCAGTCTGGTCCATCGTATTTCCCACAGTGCTTCACGGCCTCATCAAGTATCTCTTGGAGACTTTAGTCCAACACCTCGTGTTAGTTCACATGAGGAATGCCGGCCTTTATAAGGGAAAATCTATTCAAGAAAAGAAGGATGACGAACCAGAGCCACCACGTGATCTTGTACAGACTTATTTTCCTGAGCTGACGGCAAATTTTGTTGGGTTTATAATTCCAGAAATTCTGATTTACCCCTTTGAAACCGTGCTGTATAGACTATACGTTCAAGGGACTCGGACGATTATCGATAATCTCGATAGCGGCAAAGATGTTGTGCCTCTTTGTACAAACTACGACGGTATGATAGATTGCTTCAGGACGATTTGGCGCGAAGAAGGTTTGGGTGGGTTTTATAAGGGTTTTGGTGCGTTACTGATTCAAATCTTTGTACATTTCTTAATCCTTAAGCTCACCAAGATTGTCTATGTTCAACTTTCCGAGGATTTTAAAGGGAAACCAACAAGATAGTATAAAAACAGTATTAGATAGACAGATTGAACAAGAATCGAGATAAGTCCGATTTCTTTCTCGTGGCAGCAAGAGATAAGCTCAAAGCATTGACCCGGTGTGCTGGGAAGAATAGTATTTTACTCCAAAGCTCACGCAGTTTCTGCAGAAACAAGGAAGTCACCATTTGTGAAAATGTAAGTTTAATTTTCCCACTATAAAACTCGTTAAAGTGAGAAATTTCGTATAAGAGTTGTAAGATTCATTTTGTAGCTACAAAATTGTTGTCATTATGACTAACATTCAAGAACTTGCTACAGAAGGCAACGTTGAAGCAGAAACAAAAAGTGGCTGACTGCCACGGTGTGCTTGTAGCGATATGGATATGTATGTGATGTTTTACTGGTGTAAATAAGTTGGAGTATGAATAAATCAACCGTAGTGTGCACAGTTTCACTTTGTATGTGAAATTTAATGGCAAAAGCCCGGGGGGGGAGGGAGGTACGCCGGGGTCAAATGGGTAGGAATGACCATCGAAAAAGTCCCCTAAATACCCTAAAAAATACTAAGAGATAGAACTCTCTACCCTAAAAATACCTCTTGGTTTTAAAATTACCCTATATTACCAATTGAAAGCTGAAATTTTCCCTTGGTAGCAAACGGGTCAGCACTAAGTTCTATCGTGTTGCGTTGAACGCAGGCTTTCAAGAGATCCTACTTTTCCTACTATTTCCTACTTTTTTTACCCTTCTCCTAGTATTCCCACTTTTGTCTTGAAGTTCCTACTATTTCCTACTTTTTATATGCCGCAATTTCAACAAATTGTGCAAGGTTGTATTATGCAGGAATAAGGAGTAAGCCTTACAGGTGTTTAGGGTTAAAGCCTGGACCACATGTCGCAGGGAAGATTTCTTGCAAATAAATGTTCATCTGGCATGTCCAGTCCAGATGGCTCCCACTCGTAGCAGCAGTGAAACGAGTCACAGGCAGACTAGAAGCAGTTTATCAGTACTTCTTCAAAGATATGTACCAAAGGCTGCATTCTTAGTCCTTCTAAGCCCTCAGTTGTCCTACTTTTCTCCTCGAAATCCTTTTTTTGTCCTACTTTTAAAATAATTTTGGTCCTGCTTTTCTCCTACTTTTTCACCTGGGTGTGCTTGAAAGCCTGTGAACGTGCATAGTATGCTGTAAATAAAGGTGCGTTTGCCAAGGGACTTTCGTGTTAGTTTCTTATCAGCACGCACGTTTGCTAAAACATGGGAATGCAAGCAGTCCAGAAGCTTCGCGATTTTCCTAAAAAACACCAGGCTCCTGGTTTAACACACGATTTCTTTTGAAAAAAACCTAAAAATACAGGACTGACAATTTTCACCCCTAAAAGTACGACGGTCATTCGTATCCGGCCCCAGTATAGGGAGTAAACCATCCCCACCCCGGTTGGAGTGTAAATGCTGCTCAAAATTGTCAGCTAGCAACTTCGATGTGTCGCCATTATAGATTGAGATAACTTTTAGTAATTATTTGATAAAAGATGTTGTACTGAACGAAAAATATAAACATAAGAATTCATTTGCAAGTGACAGTTTGTAGCATGGTAAAAGAAAACTTTGTTGACTAGATACAAGAGTCACAGCAGATCTTGATTCTTGGGGAGGGGTTACTTTATAGGGGTAAAAAGGTTAGGGGTGTTCGTAGGGGAGTGTGAAACTACCCTAAAAGTATCAAGGCATGAAAAATTTTGACCCTAAAAAACATCAAGGCGTTAAAATTTTTGACCCTAAAAATACCAAGGCATGAACATTTTTTGACCCTAAAAAATATCAAGGCGTGAAAAATTTTGACCCTGAAAAATACCGAGGTGTCAAAATGTTTGACCCTAAAAAATATCAAGGTGTCAAAATTTTTGATCCTAAAAAATACCAAGGCATGAACATTTTTGACCCTAAAAAATATCAAGGCGTGAAAAATTTTGACCCTGAAAAGTACCAAGGTGCCAAAATTTATAAGCCTAAAAAACTGATTAAGGCATGAAAAATTTTGACCCTGAAAAATACTAATATCAGATAACAAAGAATTATCATTGGTCATTTTTGTGCGACGATGTCGAGTTTTTGAAATTCAACCACTGTGTTTAGTGCAGAAACGACGCTTGCGCCCAAACTGTCATATTTTGTATCTCGGAGACAAAACTCTGTTTATAAGTTCAAACAAGTCGGGCCAAAGAATTGTGGTATGATGGCATTTAATTAACCAAAACGAAAATTTCTGCGAAAACTCGCGGCAATGATAAGAAGAAGGATAAAAACGTGACGAAATTTCCTTTCATGTGAATTTTAGATATACAAACTTGACATGGGTAAAATGCAACGAGTTCGCAAGTTGACCTGAAAATTTCCCTTACAGTTGACGCACATCAGTCGTTATAAAATGCTATTTGGGCGTTCTGCCATCAGGATTGGTGGATAACAAATTATAAGCCTCGCTTATCTTTCAGAGCACTGCCGTGTAATGAATAGCCCACCTTTTCGGCTAAGAATAATCTAGATTGTTAATTTTTCAACCTCGAGCTCGAGTTTGAGTTTCTGGCATTCTGATTGGTTCGCTCATTCTCGGTTTAGTCAGTACAAAAACGTGTAAACTGACTGTGCTAAAAATTGGCTCCGAGAAGCTTTTTTCTATCATTCGCATAGATCATGATTTAACTGAAGATAGTTTCGTAAAGATGTTTATTTTTAGAACTCTATTCCTGTAATTTAAGATAATTTTGTAGACCATCTTTTTTTGAAACTCTATTGCTATAGTTTAAGATAATTATATGTAAATATATCTTTTTCTAGAACTCTACTAAATAACGAATATTTCACACGGCAGGTTTTAAGACACTCGTGAGTTTGCAAGGAAATCATGTTAAAATGGCTAACGAAACTGTTACAAATTTAATACTCTGCTCCCAATCTGCTATCTCTCTTTGTTCCAGAAAGAAGCAACATAGCGTTCAAAGTCAAGCTGGAAACATCTTTTTGTTCATTAAATAAAGTTCCTCAAAATATTAGCATCTACACAATAACATACTGAATCAAAAAGATCTTGTGAAATTAGCTTCGAGTTTCCTTTGATTGTTTCACCAAAAATGGAAGTTAAATTGGCAAATTTCTTTTAGAAATGTCATGAATAACCGAAAACCTTATCGCTATTTGTGACTGTAACTTGCAAAATTGAGAGAAACCACTTTGTGGAGATTTTAAATCAGACTTTAATTACGTCTCGACAGACAAATAAGTTCGGTAGGTATCTTATAAAATCTTTTTTAGGCAATAACAAATTAAACCATAGGAGAAAATATGATTATCTATCGTGTTCATAAAGCAGAATGCCTTCGTTGGGTATTTCACATCTTTCACCGTCGACTTCGAGTTTAAAAGGGAAGTGACGGTTTGAGGAAAAAAGCAAAGAGTTCACGAAAATTTTAACCTAAAGAAGATTATTTTTAGCAGTTTTCCAGGTAACAGTTTGTTTGCATTAAGTCTAAGTTACTTGATGTATACGCTTTTTATAAGAATCAGTCAATTGTCCAAGGCTCGCTGTTCTAATTTTTTGGCGATATGAGCTTCGAGTTTTTCTTCAATTATTCTTGTTTCTACGTAAATTTAAATCGAAGAAAAACCAAGCCTAATTAGGTATTGAAGTACATGAATTGGAAAACGAACTTTGATCGATTTATCCCTTGGGATTTGTCGTGGCTTCGGCTGAGTGATCTTCCGGAGACAGTTTCCAGAGATCATATACTGTGAAGTGTTTCTTATTCACTCTTTAATGCCTCGAGTTAAAGACCAAAATTCCTTCAAGCCGCTTTTTTTTAAAAAGTCTATCTCTAGCCCGAGTTTCAGCTTGTTCTTAGATTGTTCTTCAATTTTGGCCAATCTGAGCCTCGTAGAGAAAATTTTGAGCCAATAAAACGAACGGAACAAAATCGTCGAATCTACCCGCGTCTAACAATTTTCCTTTTTGTTTTTCCTTGTTCCTGTTAACCAAAGTACGACTTCTGAAACTGTTCAAAAGGGTTTAAGAAACTGTAATTATGGCAGAGTTTTTGACCAAACCAGTTTTAGCAAGGCATTCATGAAATAACTTCTAGGAGTTTTTCTTATGGTAAAGTACGTTAAGATAACAGCAAGAGATACGAAAACCATGAAACTAACTCGGCTTTTGCTTGCAAATTAACAAAGGCTTTAAGAATTTTTATCTTTTTTATTTTGTGTCTGTTGTACCAGGTGCAGTCCGCGCAGTTTTAGTAAAACAAAACTTTTTGAAAGCATGATACTTTCTATCAAACCTGTTACCTGAAACTTGTCGCAATAGCCTTAAAAAGAACCATATGTTAAATCTAAAACGTAAACAGTTCAAGTTTTAGTATTTTTCTTGTTATTTGCTGTGAGGTTTCATTTTGTTTAATACAGGATACAAGTATCTTTAAACCAATAACATTTCGGATAAAAACCACGTTCGTTGCAATCGACCAAGTGGGATGCATTTTGGCGCGAAAATTTCCCGCCTTTCGTGAGAGCGTCGCGCAATCAGTCGTGTGAACTGTCGTTTTAAGCCGTGTCCTGCCTGACGCTGAGACACAGCTTCTCGTTTACTGGAGGCCATCTTTTTTCTTTCAGATGCTCAAAGTTGAATACTAGCTGAAGCTAAATCCTTTCTCGAGCCTAAGTGGCTCATTAGGCCGGCGCTTATCTCCAATTTCCGTAGTGTTAAGCTGATGAGAGTCTCTTGGTTCCCCTGGACAGGAGACCAATCCATCGCAGGTTAGCCCCCAGCAGACACTGGTAATAGCTGAGGCAGCTGAGTCGACTGGAAAAAGTCAGATAAAGTGTCTTGCTAAAGAACACAACACAATGATCTGACCAGGCCTCGAACTCCCCATCCTAGGACTACGAGTCGGCCACTGTGCCTCCGTGTATATGTTGAATATACAGTTGGTTCTAAACTAAATTTTCTTTGTAGATTAGGGCGGACACAATCCAAAATCTCAACAGAGTCAAAACCCACAGCTCAACCGCCATAAAATAACCCAATATTGGTACTATTTACAAACACCTTATCGTCCTTATTTTAAGGCAAAGTTCCAGTAGTCATGAAGTTGTTTGGAAAGTGGCTCAAAGAGATCACGTTGTGTTTTATGTTTTGCCAAGCAGTTCAGATAAATGGTAAGTTGTAAGTCGCAGTTACTCTGAGTTCAGAAGTGTTCAGAAGTGTAACAAGGAACTCTTTAATGATGGAGTTATAAAGTTGAATAAGGTGTAATAAGGGACTCTTATTGGAGTTCTAAAGTGGAATAAGGGACTCTTAATTGAGTCTTGAGGTGGAATAAGGAATTCTTATTGGAGTTCTAAAGTTGAATAAGGGACTCTTAATGGAGTCTTGAGGTGGAATAAGGAAGTACTATTGGAGTACTAAATTGGACTAAGGAACTCTTGTTGGAGTTCTAAAGTGGAGTAACGTTAACGGAGTCTTATTGTAGTAATGAGGTGGAATAAGAAACTTTTAATCCCTTACCGCCCTTGTTTAATGGAGTCACGAGGTGGAATTAGGGACTTTATTGGAGTACTAAAGTTGATAAGGGCTTTTAATGGAGTTTTGAGGTGGAATAAGAAACTTTTAACGGAGTTCTAAAGTGTATTAAGAAACTTTTAATGAAGTTCTGAAGTGGAACAGGAAACTCTTATTGTAGTTCTAAAGTGGAATAAGGGCTGTTGATGGAGTTCTGAAGTGAAATTGGGGACTCTTAGTGGAGTCCTGGCGTCAGACTTGGTTACAATTGTTGATAAAAGATAAAACTTACAAATTTGATAAAAAGAACAAACGTTTTCGAGCACTAGCTCATCTTCAAGTAGTCTTTCATTTAGTGACGAGAAAGAGATTTTTCAGTTCAAAAGATTTTCAAAAATTTTCGTGAAAAGAAAATCATTCACACTAACACTTTTATCTGAAACGATTTTTTCGCAGTTTCTGAAGCACTAGTTTGCCCACATTCCGGTTGGGTTTTATTTGGCACTTCGTGCTACTTTTTCCAGCACAAAGATGCAGATGTGGACTGGGACAAAGCTGTTAGTCAGTGCAGAAAGAGAGGAGCACATTTAGTGGACATCCGCAGCTTCAAAGAGTGGAAATTTGTTACAAATCACATTCACAACGACGTGTGGCAGTACAGGTTTGAAATGGCAATGACAACTAATTATGTAATGATTTTGACAATAATTCTTGTTGCAGTAATACTAGTAGTAGTTGTTGTTGTAGTAGTAGTAGTAGTAGTAGTAGTAGTAGTAGTTGTAGTAGTAATATCCTTAGTTTAATAACTGTTTTGCAAGACATGTGTTAACTTGAAAATGACTTCACATTGCGTATTGCACTTATCAGTAAGAGCAGTAGCAACAAAAACATTTGGTCTAAAATGCATCTGTTTTCCAACAGAATTGGAATTAGTGACTCTGTATCTGATGGGGTGTGGCAATATCAGGATGGCTCGAGAGTCACTTTCTTCAGATGGGGTCCGTCTGAACCGAACGGTGGACGAAATGAGAACTGTGGAACTATGTTTGCATCTACGAATCACGGATTGTTCAACGACGGACCTTGTAGCTATCGCTACAATGCTTACATATGCAAGAAAGCTGCCTTACAAGGTGAAACTATAATTAGCGCAGGGAGTGGGGATAGAAAATTGGGTAGAAAATTTAACCGTCTTCTGGTTAGCCTAGTTGGTAAGGCGCCAGGGGGGTACTCCAATATAGTTTGGGTGGGGATGTGCCGCTGGGTTGGCGAAGTCCTACCCTTTACTAGAGTAAATTCTGCAAATTTACCAGTTTTAAATCCCAACACTAAAACAACCTTTGTTTACACTGTGTGTCATAGAGAAGCAAAAACATCTGACCCGAAATAAAACCCCGGGTATAAAGCGCTCAGGTGTTCTGGATTTCAATGTTTTGTTATTACAAAAATACTTGTGACATTAAACAAAGATTTTGTGGGTTTCCTCTACTGATTTTCAATCTGATACTTTATCTTTTAGTTCGTTCTTCAGCTGTTTATTATCTGTCCAAGATACCTTTTGAAACTTGTAACCACCTCTGTGATGTAAATGGGGCCTTCTGTTTGAGGAATAACCACGGATTTAGCAACAACAACACTCTCCGAGTCTTTCAAAATCTTGGTGTGGTTTGCAAGAGGTCAAGAGACACAGACTCCTTCCAGTTTAAGGATAATCCGGTTTATATTACAGGAACTACTGGTTGGGGTGGGAGGTGTGTTGGGTGGAAAAACATTCCCTTGAGGATCAACTGTGGTGCAATACCTGGCCATGACAAAGTTCGCCGACTTTGTCCGTGTCGCTTTAAAGGCTAGTATTTTAGATATTTTTATGTTTGACTGCCAAACAAAGGTTTGGGCATGAAATTACTTCTTTTTTTCTTTCTTCCTTCCTACTTTCGTCCTTCCCTCCATTCTATCCTCCCTCCCTCTGTTCCTTTCTTCCTTCCTTCCTCACTCCTTCCTTCCTTCCTTCCTTCCTTCTTTCGTCCTTCCCTCCCTTCCATCCTCCCTCCCTCTCTTCCTTCCTTTCTTCCTTCCTTCCTCTTTTCCTTCCTTCCTACTTTCGTTCTTCCCTCCCTTCCTTTCTTCTTCCCTCCTTCCTTCCTTCCTGCTTTCATCTTTCCCTCTCTTTCTTCCTTCCTTCCTTCCTCCCTTCCTCCCTCCCTTCCATCCTTCCTTTGTGCATCCGTCCTTCCCTCTCTTCCTTTCTTTCTTCCTTCCTTCCTCTTTTCCTTCCTTCCTACTTTCGTTCTTCCCTCCCTTCCTTTCTTCTTCCCTCCTTCCTTCCTTCCTGCTTTCATCTTTCCCTCTCTTTCTTCCTTCCTTCCTTCCTCCCTTCCTCCCTCCCTTCCATCCTTCCTTTGTGCATCCGTCCTTCCCTCCCTCCCTTCCTTCCTTCCTTCCATCTTTCCTCCCTTCCATCCTACCTTCCTCCCCTCCGTCTTCCTCCCTCCTTTCCTTCCCTCCTTCCTTCCATCCTTCCTTCCTTCTTTTCTGCTTCCGTTCTTCCCTCCCTTCCTTTCTTTATTCCTTCCTTCCTCCTTCCCTCCCTTTTTTTCTTCCTCTCTTTCACTCTTCCTACCTTCCTACCTACCTTTCTTCCTTCTTTCCTTACCAAATTTGTATACTGACGTGCATGTAATTTATCTTCTGTTTAAATCTGTTAGTGCTTTATTAGGCCTTATTGATTTTTTGCAAAATAAAACTGACAACAAAGTTCATTTCTTTAACATTGCCCAGCTGTTTCTCCTGCAAACCCAAAAGGCGTATTGCAAGAATTCTGGCACAATGCTCGTTTTAATCCTATGCAAACAAGGATGTACAGTGACAACCCTTACTTCAAGACTCATCCAACACAAACTCGTGTCCTCTATGAATTTGATGCTCCACAAAATGTCGGAGACCGTTACGTCCAGCGTCTGTCGGCCTACTTATTTCAGGTACTGAACTCTTAAGAGTTAAAGGCAGTTCAATCTCCAAACAACAAAACGCTTAAAAACCTCGAACGAATCAAATTTCATGAATATTTACCCCCTCTCAACCCCGTAAAAAAGAAAATTGAACAACTTGTTGTTTAAATGTTTTTATTCAAATCGGTAATGTTTTAGCTTCGCTTTCCATAACTATATTTATAGTAAGCTTGTCAACCAATCAGACTGCATTGTTCCAAGTAGTGGGCTGGTACTTAACCAATCAGATTGCATTGTTCACGAAAGTGTACTGCTACTCGACCAATCCTGTTTCGCGATTCACCGTAGTGTGCTAGCTAGAAACTAATTAATCTGTTTTAAAATTGTTCAGGCACAAGAAAGTGGCAATTATACATTCTCTCTCTCCTGTGACGACCATTGTGAGCTCTGGATTCATGACCTTGATTTTGAACCTATGGCCAACGAGAAGCCGAGGAGCTGGTACTATCAATTAAGTAAATCTACCAAGTATCATCAGTGGACAAGGTGAATTTCTGTAACTACAAAAATGAAGACTTTCTATATAACAAAATCTTGTCCTTGACCAATTCAACTCCGTGTTTTGCTATAGTTGGCCTTATGTTTGACCAATGAAAAGTTCTACAAGGTTTCCAATGACTGCTCTGATCTTTGGCCAATCAAATTGCAAGGTTTGCATAAGTAAGGCTGATCTTTGACCAATCAAATTGCAAAGTTTCCAATAGATGGTCTGATCTTGGACCAATTAAATTGCAAGGGTTGAAATAGTTGGTCTGATCTTTGACCAATGAAACTGCAAAGTCTACAGTAGTTGGTCTGATCTTAACCAAACAAACTGCAAGGTTTGCAATAGTTGGTCTGATCGTTGACCAATCAAACTGCGTCGTTTGCAACAGTTGGTCTGGTCTTTGACCAATCAAATTGCAAAGTTTGCAATAGTTGGCCTAATCTTGAACCAATCAAACTGCAAGGTTTGCAATAGTTGGTCTGATCATTGACAAATCAAACTGCTTGGTTTGCAATAGTTGTTCTGGTATTTGACCAATCACTGAGTTGTAAGGTTTGCAGTTGTAGAACTGATCTTTGACCAATCAAATTGCGTGGTTTGCATTGTTGATCTGATCTTTGACCAATTAAACTGCAAGATTTGCAATAGTTGGTCTGATCTTTGACCAATCAAACTGCATGGTTTGCAACAGTTGGCTAATCCTTGACCAATCAATTTACATGGTTTGCAATAGTTGGTCCTGGGCTGATCTTGTGCCGCCACCCACCACCTCCCCCGACAAAATTGGGTTCCTTAAAAATACCATTGTTTCGACTTCTTTCCTTATCAGCCAAAGGTTCGCGTGAAACAAGGGAGAAGACTATCTCAGTAGAGTAGAAGAAGGAGCAATGTAGGGTATACTGAAAGGTTTCAGTTGTGAGACTCTTTCTTGTGCATCTATGAGCTAGAGAGTATTTCTTTGTAAGAAGTAAGAAAAAAATTATTATTTCCTTTCAAAATGAGACAAGAGAATAACTTGTTCAAAAACAGAAATTAGTCTAAATTGCTTCTTCGACAGACGTTGATACACGTGCACGTACATTTTTCTGCTTTTGCGTTGTTTTCAATATTAGCTAATCACTATTTAGTATCTGACTTTACGCCCATTTTTAAAACTTCAAAAGTTTCAACTAAGGACTGTTTTATGCTACTCATGAGCAGGAAGTTTATTTCTCTTAGAAACGTTAAAACTCTCACAACAGGAACAAAATGAAGGTTTTGTTGGAAAAGTGTCATCTGTATCGTCTTGAAGTGTTCATGAGCGAAAGCAGTGGACCAGATCATCTGTCACTTGGAATGAGAGTTCCAGATGGCAACTACAGCAGACCCATTGACAAAAAGTTCTTGTTTTGGAGAAAACCAGGTAGTACTCCATACCTAATATGCCTGATACCGAAGAATAATTGCCGCTTGGTAATCCCAAATGACAAGGTGCCAGTCACTCACAATCTTAAAAGAACTGAGGAGAAGGTGTTGCCTTTGCTCCAACATCTGCAAACGATTAAACCTTCGCATCTTCTTGGATAAGGACTTTAAGTAACGGTCCATGTAAGAACTAGGGAGCATTCCATTGTTCTGCGTCATTTCGCTTTTCCAACGCCAGAATGTTTAGATTTTGAATGGGGAGTCAGGATGGCCGAGCGGTTAGTGCTCGTGCCTCCCACCACTGTGAACCCGCGATCGAGTCCTGGGTTCCACATGTGGGCTGAGATTTGTCGATCTCAATCCGACTCTGAGGGTTTTTCTCCGGGCTCTCCGGTTTTCCTCCCTCAACAAAATCGACACCCAACTAATTCTATCTGGCTGTGGAGCTGTGCTCCGAGGTCACGCATAGGCCGTATAGCGGCAGCAATATGCGCCTTAACATGCCTTCGGTCCGACTTCGTTGAACTGCGTCCTCCGCAATTCAGTCCATGTGACTGCAAGTAAGGGCGATTAGCTCGCTAGATATCATTATCATAGTGAGAATACTCTAACATGTGTACAACATAGTTTTAAAGTAAAAAGCAGTGAAACTCTTTTTAAAAGCAATGTTTCTTTTGTGCTACAATAATTTGGCCAATCATAGAACTAAAAAACAAAAGCAAAGGAAACCTTTTGACTTCCATGTTCTCCTCATGGAATTTTTCATAAATCTAAAAACAGAAATGTTTCAACTAAGAAGGATGGAATGAGTGAACTGGAAACAAACATATAAGCTTACTTATGAAGATATGGTCAACTTTTAAAGTTTAGCCAATCAGATCAACAGTTTAACAATATCATAGTTAACACCTTTCTGCATTCCAATACCGCTGACCTCCCTAGTTCTTACTCGGATCGCTACTCAAACTGTAGGCCTAGTCTCTCGAATTCTTATCGGGGGACTCAAAAAGCCCACAGCTAGTAGGATGGTCTCAGTTTCGTGGCCAGTCAATTACAAATTGAGGCCAACTCTGAACGAATATCAATGTGATCTAATGCATTTTCAACTATAAGGTCAGATTAGCAAAAATTCCTTCGATGTTATATTTTAAATAGCTATTTTATGTAATTTTTATCGAAATATTCTGGTTTACTTAACATTTATATTAATTCTTTTATTAGTATATATATTAGGACATTTGTTAAACATTTGTATAGTACTAGCTTGATATTACTCATTATCATTAATTTATCCCCTATATCTTTTCAAGTATGTAAATAGTATTCATAGGTTATTAATACTACTATTATCATTTTATACATAATTTTAGCCCTCCTAGTATAGTTTCGTACTGAATTAGGAGTACCTGGTTAAAGATAAAGAGCCGTTTAAAACGGACTATCTAAGACACTCGATACCAGAGTTGACTGTATTCCTTTGTAAACAAGTACTACTGAAAGCTCTGACTGGAAGATCTTGTATAGCTTTGTACTTTTAAAGTCCCTATATATCAAGCTTATTTTTTACTCTTTGGATTATAAAACTGTTGTCATCTGTGAACTCAAAATTCGAATAACCAAAGAAAACTTCTACGTCTAAGTATGCTTTTTAACCAAAAAAAGATTGGAAAATAAATTTTGACCGAGCAGGCCGGGGACTGGTAACCTGTGACGTAGCAGCTGTGAGTTATGTGGTTTTTGTTTTTAAAAAATTCCATTTCTCTTAATGTTGTAAAATTTTTGTTTCGAACACTTTCAATGGAATAACCTATATAATTATATTTATAATGTGACTATATCATAGCCAGAATTGATATTTTAGATAAAAAAGATTTTCTTTGCTTCATGCCTCGTGGTACGTCATGTGTCTCCTTCTACGTCATCATTGCACCCTTTGAGTCTAAAAAATGTAACAGGAACGGTGAGAAATGGTTTTATTTTCGAAAATTAATTTTATTAAAGGGTTCTACTTTTCATCTGGACCGTAAGAAAAATAAGCTTGATGGGGACTTTAAAATATAAACTAAAAAATGCAGTTCTTGCAGCTTTGCAACCTCTAAGTAAAAACTAAACTTAAACTAAACTTTACTGGTTTTTGACGAGGGTAAACGTCTAAACATTGTGGAAGCTTTCTAACACATGGCTCTCGGCACAGATCTTGGCTTTAAAGTTGTTTTTGCAAACCTCTGTAGCATTGATGCGGTGTTCTAACAACTAAGCTAGGATTCCACACCTTTAGTAGAACAGTTAACTTAATTTTCTATGCCGCTAAACTTGTGCGTCAACAAGAAACTATAAGAAGCTGTTTGTTCGGTGGCGGTAATTTAGACTTGATGATACTCTGGTAGATCTATGACTTCAATTTAAAAAGTTGACTGAAACCAGCTTAGAATTTAGTTACATATACGGGGAAATTGGTTGGTGAATTTTACTGAATTTTTTTTCTTGAGACAAAGAACGAGAGTTTTAGCTTCTCCTTTTGCTTGAGTAATTGTATTTGAGTGGTAAGAAATGGAGAAAGTATTTATCAAGAAGTGTTGATACTTTTTCCACACTCGTCTTAGCATTTGTAAATAATGTAACGTTTCTTCATTACGTACAGGGAATAGGAGCCTTGAATTCGTTTTAGATAACGCCACTAGTATGGTGGTAAAAGTTGGAAGTACATTTACCCTTACTGGTACGTATTTAAGTAGTTAAGGTAAAAATTTTCCACCTTGTCTCGCATCATTGCTGCAAAAAGGATCGAAAGGCAATCGGTTGCGCGTTTTTCCACAAACGCAGCTTGCAGCTTGGCCTGTTTTAAGAGTGAACTATATTGCCAGTATTTTTTGCGTGTATTACAGCAACAGATCAACTTGTCTCGGGGCAGGATGTCGGCAGCAGGCCAATCAGAAGTCAGGATTCGCTCATATGCAACAATTTAGTTTTGCTGCGATAGTAGTTGTGAGCCAAGTTTGGGATTTTGTTAAGGTCATTAATACGAGAAACAAAATCCTCCAATTTGTCTCGCAATATTGATGCAAAACAGATTGAAAAGTGATGCTGTGCGTTTTTCTAACTTGTCTTGCAACAAATTAAAGCTGTTGCGGACTGAAGATACTTGTTGCAGAAAGTAGCTCGTTCATTTTGAACAAAAACTTGTAGATGCAGTGGGTATTTCTGCCACAGGTCAATTTTTCTTGCAGCATGATATCGTCAGCACGCCAGTCGGAGGCTGTCATTGTTTTCTGATCTACATGGCCTCGCCTGATAAAGGCTATGGGCAGCAGTCAAAACGTTTTTTTTTTTATCTAGTTATGACCGAAATTACAATACAATTGAATAAGCAATATTTTGCTCTTTGTGTTCTACAATCAATAATCCCTTAGAACTGTTTTGTTAATATGGAGGATCTTTGGATTTTGTTTTCGGCTTGCATTGAGAATAATTCCAGTTCAATTGACCTTTTCCAAGAATTGGCTGTACAATATACCACAATGCTTTTCTAACCTTTACTCGAATTGAATGTTTACAAACGGTTAGACCTTCTGTCTTCTCGGATAAGAACGTTAAACCGCAGACCCTCGGAGTCCTTTAAATGGGTCATAAAACCTGTTGGGCTTTCCGACTGGCCTTATGATAGTGAAGAATGTAAACCGTAAACCATAGAAAGTCTAAGCTTTTCAGCTGGCTACGTTTATTTTCCATTTACAGGTATGTATCAATACTGTTGTCATGGACTCTGTCCAGCGTGCCCCGTGAGACTCGAGATGGAGGCGTTAAAACAAGTGATGGTGATTGAACGTTCTTTGAACCCAACATGTGTTCCAAAAACGACAAAACTGACATTTTCTGCAAATCTCCCCTTAGGAAACTACAGTATCCAGGTAACCAAGGGACGATGATCTAACTCTTTAAATAAAAATAATAAATAATTTGGTTTTTAAAGTGCATATATATAAAAAGTTTATAGACACTGTTTATACTCAATTGTATAATAAAATTGTTCTTTTACTAAGTTAAAAGCTTTAAGGTATCAGAATGGTTTTATGATGAAAAAACTTCAATTTTTTTTTTATTGACCAAACATATTCTTTAGAGGTT
>JANVCF010208602.1:0-18022 GCA_025388745.1 Hydrozoanthus gracilis
TATATATATATATAGTAGTTGAAGAAAAATAACAAAAAGACTACACTTTCATCCCGACAAGCCTGTTTCGTGATTAGTTCACTCTTCAGGGGATTTAATGTGAAGAATACACGTGTATATATATATGACAGTCGAATCAAAACAAACATTACATATATATATACGTGTAGTTATAGATAACGATACAGATACAGATATAGACATCAATACAGATATAGATATAGATATAGTAATAGGTGTTTCAAGCAAATAGGCGTTCATCAGACTACAGTTTACAGAGTAAAATAATAGTCTTAGTAAAAGGGCTTTTTTATCAAAGTTTTAAATTTTTGTTATGAAGAAGATTAATGGCCGAAACATTATACAGTCTAGTCTGGATCAGTGAGAGGTTATATCCTCATCCTTAGCACATGTACATATCCATGATCATACATATATTTACCTTTTTTAACAGATACAAAAGCACTTTGAATTGTAGCAGATTCTGTAGTTATATCAAGTACTAATTGCCCTTTATTGTTAACAACAATGCTTCCTAGCTTGATTAGGCCTGGCGTAAACGGTTCAAAATGACTTTCTTTATGCCAGTTGGTTTCATTGGGAAGTTTTGCAGTGTGCGCATGCCCACCGAATGTTGCGGTTCCATCTCGTTCCAACACAAGGTTCTCCACTCCGGTCATTCGTCCATTTATAATTGTCGTTTCACCACGAAGAATTACATCAGTTGGAAATACGATTTCAGCATATTTCTCAACGTTAAACCCGCATGGCGCGTCCATATACGTGTGGGTTGACTCAACGAAATTCACAACTATTCTCTGCCGCTTAGTTAGTCGGACTATGCCCGTCTTGTCGCCGGTGATTTCATGTGCCACGACAGACACATTCTTAGCTTCTCTTGGGTGATAAAAAGTCACGGTTGAATGGCCACCAATTTGCATTTCGTCGAACTCGTAAAAGACCGTCTCGTTCTCCATGATCACAGTTGGAACGTTCACATTGTTTCTCTCATTGTCAACTTTGACCTTTGAGTGTTCAGGTTTGAAAGTGGAGATGTTTCTTGTGAAGTCGTACTTCAGTTCTCGATACTGCGGTCCGCGGCGGCTCTCGTATTTGTAAACCGTTCCAGCTGCACCGGAATAAGGCGAGCTACCACCACTGCCACCAACTGATTTGAAGTTACCTGAAAGTATAAGATCGCTAATTATGTACTTGTTTCGAAATAGGGAACCACAGCACAGTTTCGTTTGTGTCTCTAGGAAATAACAGAACACAGAATGATCTACTAGGACATGGTAAAAGTGCCGAGAGAAAGCTAACTTAATTTTAGTATCAGCCAAACGTAGCTTTAACATATATCAACTCACAAAGCTAAAGAATGTTGTAAAATAAGAGTAACCGTTTTTCGTCACAAAAATTTTTTTTCATTGAAAATATGCAGCGAGAAAATACTTCATTAATATGTTTAAACCATCTTAACACTTTGTCAGCTTTTATTTTACAAAGTTTTCATTCAATAGCTTAAAGCAGCTTGCCCCTATTTAACCTTACAATTTAAAGTAGATATTCCTCACCTCCAAAATTGTTCTGGAAATTAACATGAATTCCAATCCTGCCACCTGACCCTCCCCCACCATGGCCATTCCCGCCGTTCACGTTCACCTCTCCATGGCCACTGATGTTCATTGTTTCTACCAAGACACTGCCCCCGCTACCGCCTCCAGAAAGGCTACTTTTACCATTTTCACCTTTGGCAGATATCAACCCGTCAAGGTGCATGCTTTTACTAACAATCCAGTGTATAGCACCTCCACCTAAAATTACAAATACTTGTAACTTTATATAGTCTCTAAACGTTACTATCATATATCATATGCATATTTTTCCGGACTACGTTTACAATATCTTTCGGCCTTTTTAAACTTATTCTAACGTTGTTGAAAAATCGATAAGTACAAAACAACCTGTGTGCTGGCATTATATGTTGTTGACGACAAAGTGATTAAAGCAAGAGCAAAACCTAAACAATGCGTGGCTGTAGATAATCCGTGTGCTGAAGTTAAGAACACTGATCACTGTGTTGAAAAAAAGTCAGGAAAATCTCGAGCAAAAATCGAAAACTTGATGTTTAGTAATACACACCTGCACCTCCCACAGCTAGTCCTGGGCCACCTCCACTTCCAAGGTTTAGTGGTTTGAACACAGACCCATAGGGTCGTCCTCCCAGGTGTTGGGAATATGATGTACCCCCATGCCCTCCGTATCCACCGCCTGAACCGTATCCGCTTGGTGACGAAGAACCAGCGCCAGGGCCACTGGCTGCGGCATAGCCTGCACCATCGACAATAACACTACCTTCCGTCTCAATTTCTGCAACTGTTGAGTAGAATATTCCATGATTCAGGGTAACTTGGCCTTGGTAGTGAACTTCAAACAGAGCAGACGTGACTGAAACTATTGTTTCATCGGTGCGTACAAGATCCAACTTTCCACTTTTTTTGATAACTATATGTGCAAAGGAGACATTGCCTGGGTTTGTTATGTCGACTTTAGTTCTGTTCTCTATCAGCGCCGTTTGCGCCTGTGCAGAAAACCGGATGCTACCACTAGCCTCCACAAAGAGGAAATGCACTCCAGTTAGAAGGCCATCTACCTCAGTTCTGACGCCGTGTACGTGAAATTCAGCCGGAAGAACTAGCTCGGCTCCCCAGTCAATCTTATAACTACAGGGTGCCTACAATGGAAGACACAACAAAGTTTGTTCTGAAATCAGTGAAACTTTTTGTTTGTAAGGTTCATAGCTTCAATAAGGGGTATGGAACAAATTCCTTGTAAGAAACCAGTTTGGTTACAAAGTAGATAGCAGGGAAAATAACACCATATAAGATAATGATAACTAGGTTAAAAAAACAAATTTGACAAAGGCGAGAAAACTAGAAACCTAAGGAGACAGGACTATTAAAAATGTAGAAGAGTAGGAGATCCAACAGTCTATGGTTTTAAAGATAAAGTCATTTACAAATATTTTAAGCGAAGTAAAATGAAGAGCTACAGGAAGCAAGTTAAAGTGAGCAACTACAAGCAGCAATCTTCAATCACTAAAGAGCCTATGAATAACTCATTTACCTCAGTCCGGTTTGTTTCCGATTCTATAACCTCCACATATATTGTTTGGTTTGACCGCAGATGGAACTGTCCCGTACCGTCACCAATGAATCTATGGGCTTTCACAGTTACAACTTCTCCTGGGTGGTACACCAGTAGCCTTGAGAAACCTGTCAGCTCCATTTCATCGAACTCGTAATCAGTTGTTTGATCTTCCATCAACATCGTCGCTCCTGGAACTTTGTACCCTAAAAAACATTTAGTTTTACCTCAAAAACTGCAACCTGTCAACTTATATTCAAGGTATCACTTATACACTACTAAAACATTTTATACCAACGAATGTGTTTGACTTATATCTTCTTACAAACAAAAAACAAAAATGAATAAACCAGTTTCGAACCTTGGTTGTCAATGTGTATGTAAGTGTGGTCCACGGCCAGGTAAGTCGAGTTGGTAGTCTTGCTGTATTTTAGGTGTCTGTACTGTAATGGTCTCTGGTTCTCTTCTTTATAAACTGTCCCAGCTGGAGCACCGAAGGCTGCACTACTACCTTCTCCACCTCGGTCGGTAAATGTGCCTCCAAACTTATACCTCCAACGGCAATGGATTCCAACTCGCCCACCGGAGCCTCCTCCTCCCCGGCCGGATCCTGCGCCTCCCTGAACTGCGATCTCGCCACGCCCCGTTATATTTGTAGTCTTGATCAGAATACTACCACCACTACCACCACCCGAGTTGGAACCGGTTGCATTTTGCCCACGTGCACTTATTAAACCATTAAGCTCTAACCTTTTCCCCACCACCCACAAAAGCTGTCCACCGCCAGTTCCACCCTTCCCTGCTCCATTTCCACCACCACTTCCCAGTTGCAAGGGTCGGTACACAGAGCCATAAGGTGGTCCACCATTGTTACCTCCCTGGCCCCCATGGCCTGCACCTGTGCCAACAGTGTGGCCGTCTCGCAAGACAGTGTTCCCAGACCCTTTTCCTGTTTCAGCAATGTGACCTCCTCCATCTAAATTCAAGTGTCCCTGGCTGTGAAGCCAGGAAAAGGAAGACAGTATTTCGCCATGGTTCATGCTAAACTTACTGCGGTAGTGAATCCAAAGTTGATCTAACGTCAGTTTCAAAAAGGATGTCACTTTTCTGAACTCGACATCTCCTCCAAGTTTTACAGTAACCGTTGCAAAGGACAAATTACCTGTTAAAATAATGTACAAAGAATTAAAGAATTGGAACGCGCTCTTTAGAGTTTTTTATCGACAAAAGCAATAAGTTATTGACTGTCTCAAAAAACAGCTCGATACCTGGTTGGGAGATATGAATGTAAGAGCGATTCTCGACAAGAGCCGTCCGTGTTGTTGAGTAGAAATCTACCACAGCATTTCGCGATATTTTAAGATCGTGCACTCCAGTTATCATGCCTTCTATTATTGACCGCGTCCCTTGCATATTAAACTCTGAAGGGAGTACGATCTCGCCTCCGTTTCCAATCCAGTAGCTACAAGGCGCTTCTGTGCTGTTTGTCTGCGACTCCACTACCTCGACGTAGATCCTCTGATTGTTTCTTATATGAAACTGACCGCTCTTGTCGCCAATGAATTTATGCACCACCACCTGGCAATGTTTAAAACGGTAAGTCAAGATTTGGTGTGAGATTAGCAGAAGCAGACGCTATTTGCTTTAAAGGGAAAGACAAGGGTCAATCAGAAAACATAAAAAGATTAGAAACAGGAGTTAAATGGGCTAACAGGCCACACATTGGAAACAATCCGTTTCATAGTAATTTAACCTTTTACATGTTACATTTGAAGACACTAAAGCGGAATCCACAAGGCAAGAGAAATCGGGGCCCGGGGCAAGAAATACTTGACGAGAGATATAAATGAGGGTTGAGATAGAGCAGAATTGACTTGACGTTAACGGATGTAAATAAGGAAGGAACAAACTAGTATGCTATAAGAAAAAGTAGAAAATTGATGGTTAACCTCAATAACTGCAAGGGTAAACGGTCAAAAATGGTTTCGATCCCTCACTGATCAGTAGAATGCAATGGACAATAGTAGCAGTAATAGTATACTAGCGAGGCAACTGGTCAATGGAAAACAAAAGAAAGATTTGTAAGAAAAATACTTTTGTTAATGGAATCACAGAGCAAGACGAAACTTGTGCATCAGCAGCCTACGTTACAATAATCGTAGTTTTGACAACTTGTCAACTACTAAATGGCGTAAAAGTCGTAAAACTTAGAAATGTTTAAATATCTCATATATTTATACGGCGCATTTGTTAAACATCTTGATTCAAAGGGACGTAAAGCGACTGTTTTGTCCACCATATTGTTTTTGTCCTCATTATCTACTACTTCTAAACCGATGAAATCGCGCGTAGCCGAGCTGGTATATACTAAAAGGTGGATACTCACTTTAACGGTGTTGTTTCCAGGATGGTACACCAACAGTCTCGAGTAGCCTGTGAGCTCCGTTTCATCAAACTCGTAGCTGAAAGTGTTCTCCTCCATTAACACTGTCGCCCCTGGCACGTCGTAGCCTGCATTGTCGACGTGTAAATAGGTGTGGTCTACTGCCAATAAGGTGGTGTTGGTTACTTTGTTGTATTTCAAATGACGATACTCTAGTGGTCGGAAATTTTCTTCCTTGTAGACAGTACCTGCAGGTCCTCCAACTTTGCTGCCTTGTCCTCCATTATCTGTGAATCGTCCGCCATACGTGAAACGCCAACGGCAGTGGATTCCGACTCGTCCTCCCGCACCTGAGACACAACACAAGGAACATTAAATAACAGATATTCTTTAGTTAAAATACATTAGCAGAAGAAATCTAACACAAAATCTGATAACAGCATCGAAGCTTAGCAAATAATACATTGGCAACAACAGTACCACTGATAAAGGAGGAAGAAAAATAAAATTTACTTTTCTACTTTTGTAAACATTTAACGAAAGTGTATAAAGTTATCTTATTAACCAATGCGAGGTCTGTCCAGCAAAATTATTACCCGAGGTCTTTCATAGTGCAACCCGAGCGAAGCGAGGTCTATGCAAAAGTTCGAGGGCAAATAGTTCCCACAGACTGAGCACACGGGGGTATTAACACATTTATTTCATGGCTTCAATTTTAGATAATCTCTGCGCGCTCGCGTAAGCGAGAAATCAATCACACAACTTCCGGTCCCGAATAGGAAGTTATTGGACCAATTTTCGGTCAATTAGCGGGCTGGGTTTTGTTACTAGCTCTAGAAGTTTAACTTGCAATGTAATAAAAAAAATAAGTAGTGTGTTCGTGTAATATAAAGTCAAACTCTTGAAATACCTCCTCCGCCCTCTCCATTCCCAGATCCTCCAGTAACGGAGATTTCCCCATGACCTGTCATGTTTGTTGTTTCAATCAAGACACTACCACCACTGCCTCCACCAGCATTTAGCCCAACGGCATTTGTTCCCCGTGCTGACAACAAACCATTCAGCTGAAGCCGCTTGCTCACTTTCCAGTCAAGGACACCGCCACCAGAGCCACCTGTGCCTTGCCCGTTACCTCCACCACTACCAAACAAACGAGGGGTATAGACGGAACCATAAGGCATTCCTCCTTCAGAGGAGCTTGTTCTACCACCTTCTCCCCCATGGCCGGCCCCAGAACCGATATTAGCCACTGTTTTCCCTCGACCAAAGCCCTCTTCTGGCAGATATCCTGTGCCGTCTAATGTTAAGTGACCTTTACTCTCAATCCATGCAAAAGCAGATAAGACAAAACCATGGTTCATTTTCATCAGACCCTGATATTTGATCCTGAATTCCGCAGAACGCAAACTCAGCTCGTAGCTTACACGAGAAAAGATGATTTGAGAGTTTCTCTCAACAGTTAAAGTTCCGAACGAAAAGTTTCCTTTCTTATCAATTTCCACATATTGTCTGTTCTCAACCTTTGCGGTCTCCGCTGTGGACGAGAACTCTATAACTCCACCGCTTGCAATAATTAAATCGTGAACTCCTGTTATTCGTCCCTCAATGATACTGCGAGTTCCGTAAATGTTGACAGTTGATGGGAAGACGATTTCCGCTCCTTCGTCAACCTGAGAACCGTTTATGATATAGAAGATTTTAACGCATAACTTGTTAAAGTGTTATTTTCTTTTACAAAACAATGGTAGAATTATGGTTACAGTATTCAAAAGTATATTAGGACTAACAAATTTTACTCTTTTCGTATTTTACAACAGGAAAATTAATTGCACTACCTAAAAATAGAAACATTTTTGATACCCCTTTTTCTAGAAACAAACGTCTTCTTTTCAAAAACGTTAAGCGTAAAACCGTTAGTAATACTGATGATGTTTGTTAAAAAACAGATGACTCAACGACGCTAAGTTTCCTTTTTGCAGGAGCCACTACGCGTTACTTTTTTCTCTAATGAACTGGGTCTGCTACAAAAAAATAATTTCGCTATTGGAAAAATCAGAGTTAATTAAACAGCACTGATTTAATCTGGGCAAAAAAACGTTTTCTTTATAAGAATAAAAGAGACAAACCTTGAAGCTGCAGGGCGCAGTAGTTTCATTTGTTGCTGATTCTACAACTTCAACGTAAATTGTTTGGTTTTTGCGCAGATGAAACCTTCCACTGCCGTCTCCGAGAAAGCGGTGTACTACGACTGTAATGTTGGTGCTAGAAGGTGGATGGTTTACCTGCAAGTTGGCTCTTCTTGTAAGAAAAACTTCGTTAAATTCATAGAAAGTGAACTCGTTTTCAAGTAGCATCGAGTTCCAATTCGACTCAAGGTTGTTGTTGTCAATTTCCAAGTACCTGTGGTTGGCAACTGTGAATGTCTTGTTAGTGTCTTTATTGTATTTGAGCTCAGCGTATTGTGGTCCTCGAGCATTCTCTTCGACGTATACAGTTCCAGCTGCAGCGTTTGATTTCCCTAAACCTCCATAGGCCTTGTAAATGCCTCCAAATTTATGTCTAAAACGCACGTGAACGGCGATACGGCCTCCCGACCCCCCGGAACACTCCAGCCCCGAGCAGTCACCTCCTTGCACGTTAATCTCGCCGTAGCCTGTAATGTTAGTAGTTTCAATCAGTATGCTGCCTCCACTTCCGCCGCCTGCGTTTAAGCCCGATCCATTCTCACCTCGCAAAGTAATCAGTCCATTAAGTTCAAGCTGTTGCCCGATTTTCCAGAGCAGCATTCCACCTCCACTACCACCCCTCCCCCGGCCATGGCCACCCCCACTACCAAGGTGGAGAGGGCGGTACACGGACCCGTAGGGTAGACCCCCATTGTGTCCTTCTTGGCTGCTACCACCTTGCCCACCGTGTCCCGCACCAGATCCTATTCCGTTGACTGTACTCCCATACCCAATACCATTTTCTCCTGAGTGTCCTGTACCATCAAGGACTAGTCGGGCACGACTCTCAAGCCAAGCCCATGCAGAATGGACCTCTCCGTGATTAATATTCACGATTGAGTGGTATTTGATCTTTAGAATGACTGCTGTGAAGGTTAATGTGTCATTTATTCGTGAAAATTCTATTCTTGAACCTTTTTGCACATATACCTCTGGAAAGGTAATGTTACCAGGGGTGGTAAGGAAAGTAAAGATGCCGTTCTCTCGAATTCCGGTTTGAGTGGTAGAAGCAAACACGACATCAGCGCCTTCTGCAACAATTAATTCGTGTACTCCTATTACTCGGCCTTCGAACGTACACCGAGTGCCTAAGAGAGTGAGCGTGGATGGGTAGATAATTTGCGCATCTTTGTCGACCATGTAACTCACTGGAGCCACTGTATAACCTTTCTTTGATTCAACCACTTCGACCTGCATTGTTTGGCTATGGCGAAGATGAACAAGGCCTGTGCGGTCGCCAGTAAATTTGTGTACTACAAACATTGCATTACTGCCATGGAGGTGAAGTAGGCCATGATTCTTCATATGGAGTTCATCAACTTCGTAATACGATCTGTTCTCATTGATAATAACTGTGGGTATGTCAGGGTTGCGGTTACTGTTGTCGATTGTGAGTTTCCTAAAGCCGACCCCAAACACAGTAGTGTTACCAGGTCCCTTCAGTACGGGCCTGTGTGTCAAGCCTTGGTTAGTGTCGGTATAATAAACCGTGCCTGCCGCACCAGCTTTCTTACCAACCCCTCCGTAAGCTGTGTATAAACCTGAAGGTACAAGCAACAGCAGCTTAAAACATGCAACAAAGAACAACTGGTAAACGTATTTTAAAGACAGCTACAGATAATAAACTGCTTTCAATGTTTGTTTTCTCCTTGAAAATAACACACAAAACGCTTTCTGCATAGGCGTGAATGTTCAACAAGAAAATAGCAAAACTCGTTTTCATGCGAAAATAACATTCAGGATTGAAAAAAATACTTTCAACTTTTCAATGAAACATAGATGATTATCGCTCCATTTTTCGTATTACTTAAGCCCATCGCAGACTTGTGCGATAGCATGCAATTTTCGTCGCATGCAATAAAAATTGCAGCACATCGCTTCTGTGTGCGGGGGCCTGCGATGCAATTTCTAACGCATGCAATATTGATCGCATGGATCAAACATGTTTGATTTCCTTATAAATGAGTGCACCTTGTCGGAGGTTATTGCATCTTCTCGCTAACGCGTGCGCTGAATGTGCGACAACAATTTCGATTTCATGCGACGAAAATTGCATGCTATCGCACAAGTGTGCGGTGGGCTTAAGCTGAATTCTGAATTGTGTAAGTTCAAAAAGCTGTTTTACCTAAGGCCTCATACAATAACAATAAACTCAATTGTTCATTAAAGGAAGTAACACAAACGTGATCTAAAATCACTCATTGAGTTTCAGGAAAATTAAAAGGTCAAATCTGAAAGAAGTACTACTCGCCGGTCACCATACAGATGCACGAGAATGGCAGCTAGTATTGAATGCTAAGGAAGCATTGGAGCCAAAAGAGATTCGGTTTGCTTTTGTATTGGAAGACTTAATTTTTCGATTCAGTTCATTGATGGTTTTGTTCAAAATCAGTTAAATAAGATTGGTTTACGCGTTTGGTGTGTGGTGTGTAACAAAAGAACATCCTATAGTTGCTTGAAAGTTTACATTTTATTTTTGTGTTTGTTTAAAACACTATTTCATTCACTCACTAGCTCGTTCGTGCACCACTATTTAACCACTCAAAAGCAGGGTTCATATCTTCAAAGTAACGTGTGACATCATTTAAAGAGTATTACCTTCAACTTTGTAGAAACTTTAAAAGTTTTCTAAGTAAGCTGTCATAACTCTTACACTTCCTCACAACTTGAAATTGGATTACTAGTTTTTGTCACATTTCGAAAGACTCTTTAGACAACAAAGTGATTTATTGATGAACAAGCAAAACAGTTCATAGCGCTCCTCTAGGTGAGTGATTCGAAAAAACTCTGAGTCACTGACGGGAATCGAACCCCAAACCCTCTAATTACCCTTCGATACCCATCAGCGACTCAGAATCTTTTGATCACCAACTTGAGAAGCGCTTTCTTTCAATTTTTAAGTTACCAAGTTGTAAGCTTTTACAGGAGTTCCTATACTACACAGACACTAATTAATATAGAAATTCAGCTGTGTTTAGATTGACGCACCTGCATATTCGCGTAACCAAGCAACATGAACAGCTATGCGACCGCCCGCTCCCCCTCCACCACTATCATGACTATTGCCTCCATTTGCAGTCACTTGGCCGTGACCAGAAAACAGCATGGTTTGAATCAGCACACTTCCTCCACTCCCTCCGCCACCATTAGAGCTGCCGTGAAGACCGTCGTTCCTTATTTCGCCATCAAGGTGGAGTGAGTGGCCCACAACGATCTAATCAAAACATTTTTGGTTCTGGATTTTATTATTCATCCGGGAAATAGCTTAAATGCAGGTGGTAAGCCAATTTGAGACAACTAAATGCGGTTTATTGCCCAAGTATTTTCACAATTATTTTCCATTGACTAACAAAATTCATTGCTATAACACAAGAAATGCTAAATCATATTATCTCCCATTATGTAGAACAAATACTAGACAGTTTCCCATAAAATACAAAGGTCCTAAATTTTTTCATACTATTAGTAGTTCTGATATGAAAAACTGTTCAACCGTCTCTTTTTGCAACACAAAGCTTCGAAATTATCTACTTTATGACATCTAAGCTACGGCATTATTTTTCACCACCCACTGAACTAAACTAGAACTGAACTGATTTTCCGCGTAGCCTTTAAAAATTTTATTGTTACCTCTATTGTTTTGTACACTATGCCACCGCACCACCGTCATTTATTTTAATCTTTGTTATACCTACACAATGCCACCGCACCGTCACTGTAATACTTTGACTAAAGGAATTACCACAGGGTAACCCAAACTATATCAGCTGTATTGGTTTCTTTTGGGCTTCCTTGCCACACATTTAATCTTTTTAAATCAGCAATTTTTTTATATACACTTTTTAAATGTATCAAAGCAAATAAACCGAGCTGAAATGAAATGAATTTAATTGAATACATAAAAAGTAACGATAAAATGTGTATATTGTGATAAAATAAACATTTCTACCCCTAGCCCCGTAAATGATTAAGAAATTGTTAGATAAATTGTAAAAGAACCCCAACAAAAAAAATTAAATTAGATAAATTCTAAGGTTAACTAAAATAACCCTGACCTAGTTTCCAAAACTTTCTAGGATTCCCCTAATCCCTCCTTGAAAAACTGAAAATTGATAAGACCCTGAACAATTTCCGGAATTCCTACCGTTATGTATACAGTGTTAGTAATATACAGTTTTTTTAAGTTATCTTCCATCAATGCTTATCCCTAGAAATCTAGTTTTCTGAAAATTGGTTTTAAAAATTGACATAGATAGATAGATTCCAAGTCTAATTTGGATCATAGAACCGGGGCTAGGTAACTTAGATTATGTTTCCCGTATCTGAATTAAAAACTTAACCCTTGGTTTGGGCTGATCGGTCTTTGGAAAAAAGGCCCAGGTTAGAAACTTTCTAATCAAATTTAGCTGCTTAGTTTAAGCAAGATTAAGTGGTCGCAACTTTTTTTCGACATAGTTTTGATGAGAAAATGAGAAAAAAAAAATTGAATTATTAGGTAGAAGCAAACTCAACGGATTTATGGTTTGATCAGAGCCTTAATAAAGTCTAAGTGGATCTCACAATCTTCCCATTCTTTATTTAAGAATTTTCATACCTGTCGGTTTTCAAGTTAGAGAAGCCAGTTATTCACTTAGACAAAAATATCGCTTTTTGTTGAAAATCATTCACGACAATCCAACAGCGGTTCTAAATGACTTACCTTTACCGTGCTTCCTGCTGCTCCCCCTCCATGTCCTCCTCTGCCCGGCCCGCCACCGCTGCCTGGGTGCGTTGGATAAACAAACGATCCATAAGCTACACCACCTGACGTCATGGTATTCGGACCACCCTGGCCGCCATGGCCTGCCCCTGATCCAACACCATTGTGAGTTAGTCCTGCTCCAAGACCGATTCCTTGTTTGGGACCACGGCCAGAAGTTGTTATGCTGCAACCACCTTCCAAGTGGGCGTCTTTGACTGAAATGAACATTGATTCCGCTGACAGGACTGCCTTTTGTCTCATCAAGAACAGGTCTGTTGCTAATTGTACACGTTTCTTGAACAACATCTTTGAACTGGCTTCCATATTGACTACCCCAAGCGTCAGCTGTCCTTCAACTGGTGTGGCAACATAGCTGCGATTCTGGATGAGAGCATTGCTTGCATTTACCCCAACCTGCAATACTCTATTTTCCGTTAGGGACAAGTTTGATACACCAGTAAGTCGTCCTTCGAGAACAAAAGTAGGGTTCTTGTTCCCCGATATGTGAAAATCAGAAACGACCACAAGTTCACCGTGGTGATCCACCCTAAAGTTAACTCTAGGAAAAGATCTTCTCTGGGTAGCTTCCTGGTACTCGATGTAAAACGTTTGTTGCGGCTGAACATGAATCAAAGAAGAGCCGTCTCCAAGGACATTGAGAACGCTTATGGTTGGTTTTTGGCTGTTACCGTAGTTTGCAATCTGGAAAACGGCCTATCAAGATGAATACAAATTTTTGATATTAGGTAACCAAACGGTCAAACCACAAAATATTCAAGTAAAACTAAATGAGTTAACAATTTTACTCAGAAAACTAAAATGCAATGATTTTAAGCAAACAATCGCAGTATGTTAGTCGCAAAGCAACTTGTGAGCAAAGAAACGTAAAATAACTTAAACAAACTTGGTTTACCGGTTTAGTACATAGCTAAGGCATGTCCAGGAAGTTGAGTTCAGTTAAGTACAAAGGAGAAAAGCTTTGGAAACTGATTGTCATAAATGGAACAAACACGATTTTGGATGCTTCCCTAATGAACATAGTATGTTACATAATTAATTATGGCTTTTATCCTAAAACGTTTATTAACTGTCATGCTTCAGTATTTTATGTTCTAACAGCTAACTTGTAACGGCGTGACAGCTCCAAGCTCATAATCATAACAGTCTTAGTTTTTACTCTTTACTATAAGTGTTAAGGTGCATGGAATTAAAAAATGTTGTAATGTGTGTTGTAGGAGCAAATAAGCTTAATGATATTAAAACAAACGGCTTCTGATGTATAGGTGATACCGAGCATTTTACAGCAAACCATAGTTAAGGAGTATTCTCATAAAAACAAGTCGCATCTTCTGCTTTAAGTTTAGTCACAAGCTTCTTAAACCTCCTTATTTTAACCCAGATTCTTAACTATAAAATTTTTTTAAGGCTACGGGCTTATGTATTTCATGCGATTGCAGGATGGAACAAACTCCATACCTCTCCTTGAAGCATTAACTCATCAAAACCAAAATCAGCAAAGTTTTCTTCCACACCGTTCCTTTTTATTGTTTTGGGATTTCTTTCTCGCAAAACAAACACCTTGGCTGGGTTAGCTTTTTGATTGTCAATGTACAACCTGCGCACCAGTTTTAGGAAGATTTCTTCCTCCACATACACAGTACCGGGACCACCGTGTCTTGTCCCAGGTCCAATTCCCCCGTTAGAGTTCAACTCTCCACGGTACTCATCTTTAATGTTAACGTGAACCGCAATGCGACCGCCAGAGCCACACCCGCCAAAAGCACTACCAAATGTGCTTCCAACTCCACCGCGAGCGAGAACAGATCCATGGCCACGAAAATAACCAGTTACAATCCAGACACTGCCTCCGCTACCAGCTCCGCTTCCTAAAATACACACATTGTTGAAATTGAGTAATTAACTTTAATAAAACATAAAATACATCACAACTGTAACGCCATCGCTAGAAGCAGCCTGCTGCCAGAGCCAATATTTGTGTGAGACTTCAAACAACTTACTGTTTTCAAAAGATGTTAGAGTGAGCAAAACTTGAAAAGTTACCAAGGGAGTATTTGAGTAACGTTCTTTAAGAAAAAAAGATGCGCAAACTTGAACTAACTCAAAGCTTAACACGCCTCGCATAGCTGTTTTTACATGACTGCCCCTGTGAGGAATTGCGAAAAATCAGAAACGTAGGGACATTTTAGAATAAATTATCAATAACTTTGATATTTAGGTAAGAATTTTAGTAGCAATCACAAACCCAGTTGCAAGAAGAATAAGTATAACAAGTAACAAGTAATAAGTGTGTTCTAAAGTTTGAAGAAAATTTGGACAATAGTATCCAAAGTAAACGATGTCATTTAATCTATCAAAACACCACACACTCTTAAATAGACGGAAAAGATTTTAAAGCAAAGCAATAAAGCTTCTGAAAAAGAAAAGTAAAATGTCAATAGAAACTATTATTTACCGGAATTGAGAGGTGCGTTATCGGCGTCAACTTTAACAACTCCATCCAACACAAACACGTATCCAACTCTGACTCGTACACGGCCTCCACCTCGGCTTCCATCAATTCCATGGGAGCCATTTCCACCTCGTGCCCCGACGCCTCTTGGCTCATACAGAGACCCAAATGGACCTCCTCCTCTTGACACGCCACCATCTCCTCCCGCAGTACCATGTCCGGCTCCAGAGCCTCCTTGCGGTGAGTCGATTCCACTTCCAGGACCACTTGTGACGGCGCCACGTCCAGTGCAGTCCAAAACAGCATCAGGTTCCAAATAAAAGTTGGTTGCATCGAATTCGAAGTACTCTGCAGTAAACTTACATTGGTACTTGATATCCTAAAAAGTAAACAACAGATTTTTGAGTTTGAAACAATAATCTTAAAGTATATATGACTGGAAGTATTTTGCTATCTCAGTAAAAATAATTTGTTAAAATCTATCATGGTTCTCGAAATATCAACATTTAATGTTTTCAACTGACGACCTCACATGGTTTTTGGGCAAATTTTCAATTCTTTTAAATTTTCTGCAAGTCCATATCGCATAACCCGTATCATGAGGTTTCTTCAGAATAGTTACTCATTTTCGTTGTCGTATCAACAAACTGGGTTTCGTCAAACCGGAAGATGTGGAAGATAATACAACATATTTTCTATTTCACAATGTAAAAGGAAAAAAACAAAGATTTGGTTTGATTGCCTCGGGGTAAGTTCTTGAAATATCAGAAAGTTAGTTTTTTTTTACAACTGGGGGCCTGTAATTTTTTTTTTTGCTATGACAAAATTCTTAATATTTTGAAGAAAACACTAAGATACATCATAAGTCCAAGTTTGGCTTAAGCTTTTTCACCGCTAATGGTTATTTGAAAACATAATTAATAATAACGATAAAAAATAATAATAACAATAATAATAACGCTTTATCAACGGTATATCCATTAAAATTAGTTCTTCAACTGTTAAAGTTACAAATGTGAAAAAAAGGTTTGAAAACAAACATCAAAAAAATCTATTTATGTTTCAAAAAGTTTACTCACACTTCATAAAGCTCGCTCACAAAGACTCGCTGCACAAACTTAAAGATTGTCCAAGAAAGCCAACCTTCAACCCCACTCTCCCCCCCCCCCTGATTTAAACGGAGAAGCCTCACACCCTGGTACTGAAACACTCATACTCACACTCTCCACAGGCACTCAATTAAGTCAAAGTCCGTTAATTCGCTCTGTCGCTCGGTTTCGCAAGGTTTATCCACTGGGATAGCAAAAAGTTCGATGCACAAAAGAGCATACACTTACTAGCACACTGACGGTAAAGTGGACTCCCATAGGAGGAGGGTATTCAATCACAGTTCCACTGCCGAACTCTAGTGTCGAGAATCTAAATGAGCCAGGAGAGTCAATAAAGGAGTAGCGATCACTAACAATACCAGCCGTGTGGGAAAACTTCCCTATCAAGGTCTTTCTGCCGTAAGCGATGTGTAAATGCTGAACATTCACCAATCGCCCCTGCCAATCAAACGCCACAGATCCAAGACCAACGATATGAACCGAGGTTGCCATAACAGCCACTGCATCGCGGTCAATCTTAAAATTTGTCGCGGTTCGAGTAATTGTATACTCAGCGTCTTTGAATTCTGTCACGAATGTTTGGTTGGCGTGTATGTGAATCAAACCTGTACGATCACCAATAACCTTGTTGACTGTTACCTTCAGATGTGGAATGTTTCGAGGCAGATGTATAGAGGCCTTACGGTTAAGGTGTAGCTCATCGAATTCGTATGAAGTCATGTTTTCATTAATCGTAAAATAGTGCTCCCACGGCCTGTTCATGTTATCCAACCGTAGCTGCGTGTATCTAAGCTGATTACGCAAGTCTTGTAGATAAACTGTTCCTGGACCGCCACTGTAAACGCTAAGTACCTTGGAAGGATCCCCTGCGTCTCCACCTGTTAGTTTATGATATATAAGAAACTCGTGATACAAGCTGACGAACATTTCTTCACGGAAACGACTTACAGTGAACGCTAATAAACGCTCAGTGGATAAACGCTATAAAGATAGACAGTAATTTTTAACCAGATTTCGCGTTTATTAATGTCTGAACACTATTTGACCCCACCTCATTTAAGTGTTGAGCTTTGTCAATACATACTCCAGCAAGTGACTATCCTGTTTAAACTTCTCAAAGTATTAACTGTATTTAGTAACTCATGGAGAGATACCCGCAATGAAAACTAATAAGAACAATAAAACAGAACCGCGCCGCAGCCATTTTTGAAAAAGAAAGATTTGAACTCACCTGTGGCAGAATATTTTCCGACAAACGCAGTTTTCGCGCTCGCTGTGTACAAAGCTATGCGTCCACCAGCGCCTCCCCCACCGCTCACACCGTTACCATGACCACCATCAGCACGGATCACTCCATGGCCGCTAAAACGGCCAGTGTAAACTAGGATGCTCCCCCCGCTTCCTCCGCCAGCATTGGAACCGGTACTCGCGGCTTGCCCTGCAGCGTCCACCAACCCATCAAGTTGGAAGTGATCGCCAATGTTGATGAGAATCGTTCCCCCTCCGTGACCTCCTGGCTCAGTTCCAGGGCAACCAGGGCTGCCGTACGTCTTTGGTTCGAAAAAGCTTCCATAGGGAGAGTTACTACTTCTTTCATTGTGGCCTGAAAATAATTTTTCAATACTTTTTAAAACCTGAACAAAGTGGATAAAATGAAATAATAGTAATAAAATTACTGACAAAAATAAACTTAACATAATGTACTGTTTTATTATTTTGTTATTGTTGTTATATTGGCAGTATTTTTAGCGTCAACATTATCAATGTTATCAATCTTCTTACGATTATCTTTTATGAACATCATTAATAATATCAGCAACTTTATTAGTAGGAAAGGTTTATTTAATATAAGAGGGAGTAAGAAATTGAGACTGGTAAATGTAATTTTCAGCCCCCTCTTCCAAAGAATTATGATAAAACTTTAACCCCCCCCCCCCATGGGGGGGG